>QZCP01000445.1:13649-28317 GCA_003956705.1 Brevipalpus yothersi
ACTCTCAAATTCAAATTAGCTTCACAGTTTGGTAATATCATTTGGAAGTCTTTTTTATCAGTCGAATATGTATGTCTACACAAAACTGAGAAGAAAATCTCAGAGTAGGTGTCTCAATTCACGATTGAGATGATTGTGTTTGAATTTTCTCATTAGAAATTCAAATCTCAAGAAGACTTATTGATGATAAAGTCTAAATGAATACACCGCTCAATATCACAGTTATAGTGATACTACTATCATGAGGCGATATTCTCCAATCAATTCTGAAGGGACCTCATGGAAAATCTCATGAAACCTATTATCGTGGTGAGAAAGCGACAGAAATTATCTTCTATTCAAAGTCTGAAAAGCTTGACGGAGACAGTTGAATTTACATGAAATAGACGAATCAACTTGCCATGACAATACTGTTTCTCACCGTATTTCATTTTGAAAACCTTTTGAGAAGAACAAATAGTAAGCCTGAGCTGATAAGAATTAAGTGAAGAAAATTTTTTTCACAATAGGAAGAGAAAAGCATCGGATGGTCATTAGGAATAACACTAGGATATCAAGAAAATTGGAAGAAAGTCAGAATAGTAAGGTAGCTTATTCAAAACAACAATGAATCTTTTCGAATCTTTTAAGACTCATTCTTGCTGAAAACTTTTTCTCCTAACAATGGTACTTGGAAATAATTTCAATTCAAATGCACATCCTTAAGAGCATCCAATGACTAGGTGAATTTTTTATCCATTCGTTAGAATAAAAAGAATTTGATCATTCTCCATCAAGACATTTAGGGTTTATTTATTTACCTAACAAGCTGATTCCATGGAAGGTGATAGAATTGGAAAGAGAAGAGATGGAGAACAGCTCAGATGGAATTGAAGTTGATACATCACCTATGGGAAAATGGTAGGCAAAGATCGGATGCAAAGATAAACGTCAAGATTGCAGCAAAAAAAGCAAGATGAACAAGATGAATTATATGTTTCAGATAAGAGGAAAAAGAAAGGGAGAGAGAAAGAAAGAAAGAATACTCAGCCAGAATAAGAAATGAAACCAAATGAAAGTCAGTGAAGAAAAGTGTTGAGTTGAGATGGAAAAATTGGAATAACAACATACAATTTTGAAGAAATATAAGAAAAGATAAGTACATGGGAAGAAAATAAGTTAAAAAAGAGAGGAAGAGAGAAAGCGAGAGAGAGAGAGAGAGAGAGAGAGAGAGAGAGAGAGAGAATAAAAACATGAAACAATAAAGAATTGAATGGAATACAATCAGAGTAAGATATTCTGGGAGACAGTAGTTACTTGTATACCCATAGGGATGCTCTGATAGACATTAGACTTTCTTACAAGAGACGATATTTTACATGTTCATCCTCCACATCGCGAGTTTGTGAATTTTTATTCTCTCGAGAGACTAATAAAAGATGTGGTGATATATATAAATGTATGTATGTAAGAGATGGAAAGCTATTTCAAGAATTTCAGAATGTATACAGCTGATATGTGAGATTTCAAAACATGCTAGAAAATTGCCATATTCCGATGTGGTTTATAACCAAATTTGAATGTTGAATAATTAAGGGAAAAATTTTCTCTCTCTCTCTCTCTTCCTTTACTCTAACCATCTTCAGCTTGATGGATATCCGCAATTCTGTTGATAATGATGATGAAGAGAGACAGAAAAATAGGACACACACACATACTCACAATATGGGCTGTAAAAATAAATGCTTGTCGCAGATTTTCTCCTCCTCTTCAGACACTCAGCATTTCTCCTCTACTATTCTCCATCATCAATGCTGAGTGCTTGGTTGATTCTCTCTCTTTCTCATCAGTGTCATCCATGATGATCAGAATATGAAAATAAGCATGGAATAGAGAAGATGAAGTATGAAGAACTCAGATTATGCTGATCAGTCGACAGCTGAAATTATACATGAAAACAGATGAGAATAAATTAAGGTATTAAAGTAAGAGTGGAAGAAAAGGAGAGAGAATAAAGGCGAGAGTGAAGAATAATGAGATTCAATAAGATCCAGATGACACTTATCAAGTTTCAATCCCGAAGAATTATCATTAATTGAAGATTATTATTATTAACATGTACTCTGTGAGTGTATAATCACCTTACTCATTCAATCCCAATTTTATTGAGCTTTCGATTTGATATCTTCATTTTTCAATTCAGAAGAAAAGGATTGAACTTGATCAATCATCCTTTACATGTAATGCCCAGAAGATAAAAACCAATCAAAAGGCATCGCAGGTATATGAGGCATTGCATGTCAACTGGATTTCATAGTTTTGAACAGATGAATCAAATCTGAATCGATTGCCTAAGGGTGAGTATAGTGGAATTTTGTCTCAAAAGAAAAGCTCACAATTTGAATGATCTGGATTCACCAGTAGTTAGGAAACCACAATAGAATGCTGCTACCATCATGATAAGATATCTCATACACATCCACACACGCAGTGGAATCGGAGTAAAAATGGAAGATCCAGATTCGCTTGACATGTATACTATGCTCTATAAGAATGATCATCAATTGCTCCATTCAGAGGAGCATTATCATTCAATATGAAGCAAAACAGATTAGGAAGAGAGAGAGAGAGCAATCTAGTCCAACTTTTTTTCAGAATGATTGCACAATGGATCCTGGAATCATGGAAAGCTAGCTGATACTATCTCACAAAGTTATCTTTCTGGCTTTTGGCTAATATCTTCCATTTTCTCCCCGAATCTCTCATGAGAATCTTTTGCCCAACCAATTCGAATAATAATCATGGATCATCATTCTTGGGTGTTTGGGAGAGTGTAAGATTGCACAAGGATGCTGATCATATCGGAAATCTGACCTCAGAATAAATATATATGGCCCAAGAATATGATGATTGGAGCTGATGAACTAATGAAGCAGAAGAACTTTTTTCCCAAATCGTAAGCTACCAAGTTCTGAGAGAGTTAAGCTAACACATTTGATCTAGTTTCGTTCTATCACTCTGATGGTAAGAGTGACATGAATCAATAAAGTTCAGTACACGTATGAATATGAGAAACCATGAAATGCTCTCTCTTATCTATCCAGTTCAATCACCATCAAAAGTTTTAGCACTCGAAAAGTCCTTTCACAGATCACACTTGCAAAATTCTCGAATTTCTGTAGCCCTGTAGTCGTGTCGATTGAATTTATCTTATTCCATGAATCAACAGAATATTCCCATGGACTGAGACCAAAGTTGACCCCATAACCGAGAAAATTCAGAAAAAAAGCTCGAGGAGTGAATGGAGATATTTTTCCATGTTCTCTTTCAACATGAGCTGGAGAACTCATAGGAACCAAACGGTCAAATACAAGGCACTAGAGAACTGGGTGAATATGATATATATTTGCAGCCGTAAATAGCGTAGACTTTTCATGATGATGAAAGGACTTCCACATGAGTTGAAAAGAAAATGCAGCTAGCCATGGTAGCCCGGAAAAGTGAGGCACGTATCATGCACGATAGAATGAATAGTTCCTCATGAGAACGCTTACTCGAAAGATGATTGGTTTCAAATGCATTATTTTCTTTCTCTCTTTCTCTCTTCCTCTCTCTTTTTCCATGCTCCAGTATAATAATCATGATGACTCAAGAAAGCTTATCATAAGGACTTTGGGTATCATTAGTCAGCGTTACTCAAGTAAGTAAATTTGGACGACCACGAGAAGAGTATTCCCTTCATATATTTACGAAAATTTTATCAAGCCTCACAGAGCAACTGAATTCTCTTTCTTTTGTCAGATAGATAAGTTATGGAAGTCTTGGGAAGGAGGAGAAGTAGGACACTTCTTGTGACCAAAAATGATGCTCCATTGCATGATGTAGCTTTGAAAATTTTTTTCTTCATCCTCTGTTGATGGGTGGAGATTTCGAATTTTCCTGTTCAATTGAGAGCTGTTCAATGGGAATTCTGAAAATGATGGACTTTTCTGGTCAATAGAGTGAACAGAAGAATGACAATTGTTAAAAGTTGTACGTTCTCGAGAAAATTGAGCAGATTTGATAACCTCGAGATTTTGACATAGCAAGTCCGAATATGAGAACCATTTAAGATCCATAAATACCGAAAGTAAAACCAAAAAAATTGTCAACCAATGTTCTTTGTATCATAAAACTTACTAGTATCAAAGATAAAAGGGGTTTAAGAATTTTCTTTTGCTACTGAAAAAAATATTGTCGAGAAGTGTTCCATTGTGAAGTCAATTCACGAATGCTGACATTTCAACTGGCATTGTTGGAAGCTCAAAATAAACCTTTCCTCATGATGATCTCTATATTTTCACCAAGCATTTCTATTCCATATTTTGGATCAGATCTTGAGAGTCTTCTCTTCCCAATTCCCAGGGAGTGAAGAATTCTCGAGGAGAGGAAAAGAAAATTTTATGACTGAAAACTATTGATGTGGGAGGCTCTTGCTGGGAATTTTGGCCGGATTGAAGAGAGTGATCATACGTGTAATTCTACCTGTAATTCTATGAGAATATTTTCTCCAGTTGCTATCCATAGTGGGTTTACGATTAGATCTGAGCATCGAAAAATGTATCCAACAGCTCATGGCAAGCTTCTTGAGATGTGAAGACGGATCGAATCGAGATTGACTCTGAATAAACTTAACGAAATCAATTGAAACCAAGAAAGAATTTAGTATGAAAAATTTTCGCAAATCTCGAGTAGACCACAGCAATCATGCTCAAACATTGAATTTCTACATCTGATGTATTTCCATATTCCAAGAATCGATACATTGCGAAATAATATATATCATAATTCAAAGTAATCGCTGAGGTCAGCTAAATTTGTCATGATCTTGAAAAGAGTGAGATGAATCCTTGCTTTCTTCTGAATGAAGATGATGTAATACAGCAGTAGAAGTAGTTGTGAACAAAAATTTTTGTATTACATTGAACTTAAGAAGGTGAGAGCCAGCATTGTTTTGAACAATACAGGCTATGAAGTTCAGAGATCATTAATAATCGAGAAAAATAGCTCACAAGTACAGTTGAAGCCTCAGGGTTGAGTAACAGAGCTCTTGAACAGAACATCACTTTCAAGTGATTCTTGTACTCCAGTTTCGATAGTGATAAAAATATCGAAACTTTGTACTTGCAACATTGATTCAATGGATTGCAATGTTCATGTATTTATGACTGAGAAGTGTATTTTTCTCTCTGATTTTTCTTCTTCTCACATAAACACAGATACATGCTCATCTAATATACTCTGAACATGAAAGAAACTCTACCATTAATATAAAGCTGATAAAATAATAATCGCACAAAAATAATGTATGATCGAATAACGATCATCAACTTAACCGAAAAAGCTGGTGTGTATGTATCGAATAATGATCTGTGTTCTCACGTTAAAGTCAACCGGGCTGTCTAAGCTGTGTGTATCTGTCAGGTTCTATTAGAAGAATAGATCTTCTCTATCCTCTTCTTCTCCTTCTTCTTTCTTCCATGTATATATTCGTGGTCATTCTCAAGGTTTTACGTTTCTCGTATTTTTGGATTGCTTGAGCGTCGCTTGAGATGAAGAGAGAGAAAGAAAGAAAGAAAGAGAGAGACAGAATATCTGAGATGGGAATATTCTTTCTCACCACATCTTCTTGACTTCTCTTGAGAGCCATATGATCCCAAGCATACTTTAGCTGATGGAAACTATAGGGCTTCACGCTTTTTGCAACTATTTGCTTTCTTTTTAGGACTCTTGAGGGCTCTAAAAGTAAACGCTGAAACGAATTACTGATATCGATAATAGCAGAAGAGGTTATGAGTAAGAAAAACAGTAAAGACCATTAAAGGTTTTCATCAGCCTCCAATCTGAGAGCTCCAATAAGACCTTGAATAGATATTGTAACATCTTAAGAGCAACAACAAATTAATGAAGTTCTGGTGAAGCTGATCGAGGTTGATGCATGAGGATATTTTGGTCTCCCTCTGATCATCAAATATAACAGAAGTTCAAAAAGATACATCTTCCTCAGTGGGAATACATCAGAGGAATAAAAATGGATTTTAATTATATTTAGCTTCTTTAAACCTTTCTATCCTTATGATTCTTTGCCTCAGGCAAATTTTATTATTGGAAAGGATCTCTATTAAATCCATTTTTTCAGCGAAAAGAGGGAGATATTGGAACATTTTCATAATCATTGAATGATCAAGAAACTCCAGCCAGGAAGTGCAATCCTTCCTTCAGAATGAAAAGAGAGAGAGAGAGAGCGCAATCAAGAGTATCAACAATAGCTTCCGTCAGAATGCTTGATAGAAAAGTTTCTACCACATTCTGATCAACATGTGAGCAATCTTTAGTTATTATTTGAAAACCTCTGTGAATACCTTTCTCTCATTTTCAGAATGAAAAAAAGTTCGATGCCATGTTTTGTTTGGAAATAATAAAAAAAAGGAAAGAAAGATCTCTACTTTATCGGTTTACATTGATTCTAAGTATTCCCAAAACTCTGCAACGAATAATAGCAGTTCAATTTTTCTTCACCAATACAGAGTTTCACACAGTTTTCAGACACAAGTTTGTTGTTGAGGAGAATGGGATTCCATAGATTGAAATGAAAAAGGTGAAAAAAAAATCTGTTCAAGAAGAATTTGTTAAGTGAATGAATTTCCCTGATCTCGATTGAGATTCATGATAATCAAATAATAAAGGAAATGAACTCAGAGGCATGCTGAAGTGGTAGCAAATCGAATCAGAATCTTAACAAGAATCAATGCATTCAAGCAATGATCGAACAAGTCATGATCATCAAAGTGAAATACACATCATCTGGATAGTATACACCACCGAAAGATTTTCTCTTCTTCTATTCTTCTTCCAGTAAAAATCCCAATGGTGGAGGAGTAGTCATAAGATCAAGTCAGAGAGAGAGAGGGAGAGAGAGAGAGAGAGAGAGAGAGAGAGGAGGGAATAAAAAGAAGAGAAACGGTTTGAGAGGCAAGATTTTGAGCTCTATCAAACTGAATTCCTCTTGATCAATCTACCATTTGTATTGTGTGCAGTATATTGGTCTATCACTTCTCTTTCTCTTCCCTAAATGACTTACTAAAGCGATCAGATGAAGATAAGCTTACAATTGAACACTGAATGAATCCTGGTAGAAAGAAAATATTCCGAAAGAAAAATGGTATGATTCTTTGGAAGAAAAAGAAATGATCTCAAGATTTCTCATGATGATGTAGGGAAGGTATATCTGTTTGTATCCAATGTATCAGATATTTTTGTACACACATGCACAGAAAAAGGCTATACCACTGGAAAATGATTACGATCATTGAATGATATGCTTGATATTGGATAGTAGGGGTGAATGCTATTTCAAGGACAAATCACAAGAAATTTTGCGTTTGAACTCGATCATGAGACACACTAAAAATTTCCCCATGTATTGAGTAAACAGCAAACTTATTCTCTTCCAAAAGAATTGGAATCCCTCAAGATGGGGAAACTTTTTAAAAAATCTGAGAATGTCTTCCTAAGAAAAAGAGAGGGACCAGAATAGATCACGAAAGATGAAACGATCAGATGACATAGGATATGTTTATTTTGGAAGAAACTTCAACCTTTTATCGTAAGATTCTCTGCTCATATGTAGACTTCAACTCTACCAAGATCAATTACAATCGACATGACCAGACTCATGAAAACCATGAGCATGTTGAAATAAATTCATCGAAAATTTCTTCTACGTGCCTAAAAGATCATTCATAAGCTTAAAATACTTAAAGTTCTTATTCAAGAATGAGATCCTAGAAATATATTATAGTAGATATTGAGAAAGTTTAATAAGAGAGGAGAAAATATTGTTGTGACTCGTCATGGGGGGGGGATAAAATACTTGTTGTGTATGAGAATAAGAGTAGAATGAATGTTTCTCCTAGAACTTGGATTTTTCAGACTTATTAATCCAAAGCATCGAGATGCTCTATTTACTTTCTGGGATTTATCGCACTTGTCTCCTCTATTAAGGTTCATATATGGTATTCAAAGAAAAATAGAGAAAAAATCTGTTGTTTTTCATGAATCTTTTCGACCAGGAAAAAGTCCAGTAAATCATTAAATTTGATTATGTAAGGTGAGAGCTGGGATTGAACGATAAAAAACCAAGTTTTTCAGAATTCTCTTAGAGGATATTATGTCTACTCAGGAAAATATTTCGTAACTTATCAATAACAAAGCTTGATTATCTCCCATGTTCCTCCAACGTGTTATGTTTCTACGAGCACTACTGGATATATGAATCACAATTCACAATTCAGCTATTGCTTCCAGAAGAAATGAGAAACAGAAGCCACAGGTAGCAAAAGCTATAAAACATCTCTTCGCAAAACCTTCGGACCCATCGCTGATCACATTTGAAGCTGTGGGAACTTTTTCCTTCCTTCCGGGCAATTTTTCAGAAAAGTTTGTTGAATTTTTTCCAAAATACACATTTTTTCATGTTATACGATCATTTTCACATTTCCTGTTTGGTACAAGATTTATCAATCGCAGAGAATAAGTCTAAGGTTTTTTCTTCTACAAACGCCTGGGTGTAGTTTTTTCATGTTTATCCAGAATCAATTCATGTAACTTTTTGTGGAGCCAAGGAAAATTTCACATCGTGTAACATAAAGATATCAATTGGAATTCATCCTTTTCATCGTTTTTTCCGGCCAAAATCCATGAATCCACAATATATTTACAAAATCAATCGGGTCAAGTGCTGTGTGTAAGATGTAAGATTTTTTTCAGCTGAAATTCTGGGGATACTGATTCCCAATAAGAAGGAGTAGAACTGATATTCCTATCTCTTGATGTCGGGGATCGAGCTGATTGATTCAATCTGCTTCTTTGATTCAAGTATTTGATATGAAAGATTTTTTTCCAGCCCGAAGAAGACTCCAGAGAGTTCTAGGTTCTCTTCGTCTTTTAGATACAAGTAATCATTTGAAGTAATTGATGACAGCTCAGGTCGTCGAGCATTGTAAGAGATTGTCAATTCAATATGTAGCAAGAAGCAATACAAAAATTATCGATAAATGAAGTAAGTAGTCTGACATGGGTGAATTGACACGCTGTAAGTTTCTAAGGGAAAGAATACAATTCGATTTGGGTTGAGTGAATAATGAGGAATGAAAGAAATTATACTCAAACATTCAATCACTGATAATTAGATTTGATAATCGAATTAAATTAAAGAAAGAGAAGAAGAAGAAGAGAAAAAAGATGCAAATTCGAAAACTTACGCAGTCTCATTGTTTTGGAATACCAATTCTCCTTCAGTACAAATAAAATCTTGCTCATGTCGAGCAGTTCCTTCGTACATCTGAAATGGTACCACTACACGTCCTCGGGCACCACTGAATCGATTCACACGAATACGATATATGCCCACCGATTCTGATAGTTCAACACTAGATTCTGCGAATGAGAACACACCACTGTGATCATCATCCAGTATCATAACGGTTGCTATTGCTGGTGTGCCCAGTTGAAGTTTGGGCAAATCTCGTAACATTGGACCACCGTTAACTGTATTCTCTGGATAAAGGTAGCGTGGATTACTGAGACGACAGTAGAAGTGTTCATCTTCTTCAAAAACATCATCATCTATCACCGTGATCATGACCTATCAATTGAGAATGGAAAGGTCAAGTTGATTGATGGACATCATGTAGGAATAGGAGAAAAAAGAAACAAAAAAGAGAGAAGAAAGAAAGAAAGAGAGAGAGAGAGAGAGAAAAAGAGAGAGAGAGAAATGGAATAAGATTTGGGGAGGTGGATCAAGTAGGAATAAGATTGGCACAAAGTTGTAAGGTGGAAGAGATCGAACAGAAAGAAGATAAATGATTGATACATGTCCAGAGATGGGTTTATGGTTGAATCCAGTATCCAAGTGATGTATGTTGAATTATGATGAGGATTATGGAGTGAGAGATGTAGAATATGGAAAAATATGAGAAAAGAGAGAGAAAAAAGAAAATAAGATTGAGTTAGAGGATATAATGACATATATATTAGGCTATTTTTCTTTTCTTATGCCTCTGTATATGTGTGTGTATGTATCTCTCTTCTATTTTTGGATCTTTATCTAGTAAGTGAAGGAATGTGAGGTGAAAAATTCGCTCCACAACTGATACACATTTGCTTTTCTTCTACTCATTCGCTCTCTCTCTCTCTCTCTCTCTCTCTCTCTCTCTCTTCCCTCTCTTTCTATGTTTTCTCAGTGATCATATCTCATATATACACACACACAAAATACTCAAAGGATGAAGGAAAAGATAAGGTATCATTTTCTCCGCGGGAATTCATTCACACTCATATTGTTCACTAGCTGTTGGGTGTGGACTTGGAATAGTATATTTCTTCTTCCCAATCTTGTGAGAAGAAGAACAAGAAGACGAATAAGAAGGAAAAAAGTGAATCCAAGAAAGATCTGTGGCATTGATGATGGCAATAGATGAGATAAAAAAGTGAAGCAAAAAGAGCAAGAGAGAAGAGAGACATTGATGCCAGAGGTGGATGAGAAGACATTGCTGATGGCAGGATTTTCGAAACTTTTTCAAATCGTGTGGAGCTATAAATGAGAAACTGAACAACTGACGTGATGAATAGATGAGAAGAGAGAGAAAATCAATGTCACTGTATTTGATCTGGCATTCAAAATATATGAGCTCAAGTTAACCTGAAATGAGAGCAAATGTTTGAGTATATTAATGAAAATTCAAAGAATTCCTCTTCCAACAAACTCTCAATGTATTTCATGATCACCTACAAGCCTTCCAAAGTTCATCTCCTGTCTGTCAGATTTACTGATGAGAATACTTGGTTGGATGAAATTCTCTGATCGAAGAATTTCTCTTCTCTCCTCATGGAAGGTACTGAAAGGGATCCTTGATATAGCTTATATTCCAAAAAAACAGATCTTCTCTCACGGTCTGGTAGAGAGAGTCAGTAGAATTGGAAGCAAATTATTTTCTTATTTAACCTTCTCTTCGATAATCTTCTTTCACACATTCTCATCACATCTTTTTCTCTATGTCTCTTTCGGTTCACTTATCATGAAAAATTTATCATACTCCACTAAATATCATCGGAATCATTCTATTAGCTCAGATGGTGTGAAAATTTGCCAACATCTGGTCAGAGAATGGATTCTAACCAGAGAAAAGCATCTAATACGAGAGGAAGAGAATAAATAAGAGAAGCTGAAAACATATTAGGTTGAATAAGAGATTGCAAAAGAGAGAGAGAATCCTGAATGATGAAATTCTTCTTGAGGATAGAATTAATGTCTACAAAATTATCATAATACAGATAACGGGTTATGAAGAAGGGGATAAAGAGAAAAAAATTTGAAAGTCAAGGGGTAAGCTCGTGGAATGTAGAAGAGTGAGAAATCGATTGCTAACAGATGGAAGAAATGGAAGCAAACAAAAAGCTAATTATATCGAGCATCCGTTTCATGACCTGATAAGAAAGAAAGAAAGAGAGAGAGAAAGGAGATTCAAAGCTCTTCAGATCTCATTCACTTTCTCATCATTGACAGTGATCGACCTTCAAATAGACTCTCACTTTCCTTCTCCTAACGGTTAATTCATCTGGAAAAAGAAATTCTTTCTTCCTTCCTGAGTCATATTCTCTCTCTCGCTAAGAATCTTTCTGGATGAAAGAACTCTCGCGCCAAATCTATCTGTGTGTCCTGGTTTCATTGGAGCGAAAATGGATGGTCATTGAGAGAGTGGGAAAGAGAAAGAGAAAGAAGGAAAGAGAGAGAGAGAGGACCAAAAAAATCCATGAAAATAACCGAATCTATCTAGCCAAAATCACATCCATTCATAGACTCAAGAGCTCATTTGATATGAAACAAATTATCGTCTCCCAATAACCATACAATAGATTTGATAGTCTCATTACAGTCGTGCCAAGAAGTTATGGATATATACACATAAGAGACATTACACTGGGAGAGTAATGGAATGATGGTTGATTGTCCAGAGACTATGACAAAATTTAGAACAAGTTGAGCAATGTAGTCTTCATTTACCTGTTTATGTGCTTCCTCAGGATGAAATATCATTGTCTCGTTGACACCAATAAAATCAGATCCTGCATTGGCAGTTCCATCTTCGGTAGTAAAATCGATGGCCACAGTTCGACTCAAATCACCCTCACGAGAAACATTAACCGCAAACTGGCCCACATTTTCCATGACCGTATAATGGGCAGGATCGAAAAATATTTTGATAATGTTCTCCTCTTTGGCAACTACCGTACTAGGGCGACGATCCTCTATCGATCGATCCACACGTCTTTTCATCATGGCTGATCCACCAGTAAGCTTTTTGGTTGCCTGTATAATGTGTGTAAAGAGAATCATGGTAAATGTATGTGTGTGTGTGTGATGAGGAAAATCTTATACAAGAATGCTTTTGAGAAGAGATTATCAATGTTATTAAAGCATATTTTGATCTGATATTTGGGTTTCTGAGTGTACAAAAGTATAGACTCTCAAGTTCGCTCAAGTCATTCGGAGAAGAGCATCATGTAAAATGTAAAAATCACGAGCTTCCATGTAAGATATGGTGATATGGAATCCCAATCCTTAAAATAAAATTGAACCAAATTTCAATCAATACGCTGAATTTGTGGTTGAAGACATTCAAAAATTTCAATTCAATCTTTCCTCTCCATTAACTAATCCATCTATTCATGCATACTATTTTCCTGAGATGACTGAATTTGAGATAGTCTCGGAGGCTGGATACAATATGGTCCATGAAGCCATGCATCAATCAGCTGAACCATAGTATGAACAACAATCTTCGGGCTTGCTCATACTCTCTTTTGAACATGGAAACATAGGTAGTAGTTCTATTTTGTAAGAGTTCATCTGTATAAGTATGCATTTTTCTTGCCATAGTATGATTGATGAGCTCAGATTTTGGAGGGATAGATTCTTCTCTCTAAAATATTCAGAGATGAACTACAAAAATAGGTGAATGCAACCAGAAGAATTCCTTTTGGTTTTTCATGAATTGAAATAATGATAATAAGTCTAACCAAAATCAGTGGATTCAAAGAGGAAGCTTAATCGATAAGGTTCATTTTGCTGAACACTGTCGATTATCACTTCAACATTGAGCAATTATCGACCTGAAAGACATTAAAATATCATGATTCATATGGAAATGATGGTAGATAATGATCATTATCAATGATCACTGGAAGGTGTTTATATACTATTATAAATAATGAACAATATATCCAACGAATCTACAAAAGCCAATGAAATGGTCATCAAGCAAGGGGTTAGAGGTGAGTATAAAATAATGAATACCACCAATCTCGAGGGGAAAATAAGAATAAAATAATGGCAATACTCAACCAACCAAAGCGAATCAGTTAGTAGAGTAGCAATACATGTCTACATAAATGGAGCAAATGTGGGAAAGGCTATTCTGGAAGTCAATTGAAGCTCAGAACAAACCTCCAAAAAATTCTCATTCAAATTCCCAGAGAACTTTGGACGGAGAGAGAGAATCTTCACAGTATAAATTAAACTCGTGTACAGAATGTGAATCATGCAATAATTTGCGATTAACAGAGACATTGACATACATGTAGAGTGAAAGAGAGAGATAGAAAAAAGAAAGAAAAATTGTTGAAAACAGCGGTGCAAGTTTCAAATGAGCAAGGAAGCAATCTTGAACAATATATAGCTTTACAGAATCACTTAACTAAAGCTATTCAATACTATCAACAAAATCAGCTCCTCTTCTCTCTCATCACCATCCATCTCGCATCCTCTTCACTTTTATCTATCTGGTAAGATGAGGAAGAGAAAAAAGAAAGAGAAAGAAAGAGGAAGAGGAAGAAGCGTGTTCAGCAGCCCAAAGCAGTTTTACAAGAGAGACAGAGAAACAGAGGACATTCTATTGAATGTTTTTGTATGTGTATATATTGGTTCCATGAGGATGGTCCAACAAAATGTATGTGTGTGTGAATACTTGTTGGAGAGCGAGAGGAGGAAAGATGCAGGAAAGATGAGAGATGCGTGTTTGAGGTTAATTTGCCGGAGCAACTCTTTTTTCTTTTCATCCCTTTATCACTTACATCCTTTCTTTTCTCCATATTCAATATATACTCACACACACAAACACTCTTAAGGCATCTTTCGTGACGCAGTGTCTCTCGGTTCTTATCCATTCCAACATGATGACATTGCTAGCGATAACTTTTGGCTTTTCTTCAGAGGTAACCCGAAATAGAAGGAGGAGAGAGAGAGAGGAATAAAATTCAACAAGGTCCAACAACGCTCTCAGCATCCTCTCTACTACTCATGGAGCAAGGGAGAAGATACAAAAAAAGGAGGAGTTGGCGAGATAATATCTTATAATGCATACAAGATGAAAAAAAGAGTCTCTGTATCGTATGTATAAGCATGTGTACAGATTCCAAAACATAGAGACATGGAAAGACTAAAAGGAAGGGATTACAGTCTATGGTATTCTTGATACGGAATTTTTTTGATGCTAGGTTAAGGAAGAGTTTCCAAAATATTCAAATCACCATGAACTCTCTCTCTCTCTCTCTCTCTCTCTCTCTCTCTCTCTCTCTCTCTCTCTCTCTC
>QZCP01000445.1:28627-55961 GCA_003956705.1 Brevipalpus yothersi
CTCTCTCTCTCTCTCTCTCTCTCTCTCTCTCTCTCTCTCTCTCTCTCTCTCTCTCTCTCTCCTTCGGTTTTCTCTCTTCTCTCAACTTTGCTCAAATTTCATTTCCCTGGAAGCTGTGAGACGATAAAAGTGGAAGAAGAAAAAAAAATAAATCATTCAGGAAGCGAAAGTTTTCCCAACTGAATCAGAGTAACACCATCAACAAACTTTTTAAAAAATCTATTCTCGACGATACATTGAATCTAGCTGATCTTGAAATTCTCTCCCTTTCTCTTCCCTAACTGAGTTCTCCTCAATGAAATAAGACAATATTTTCTCTCTACATTCTTGAATCACTTGAATCACTTGAATCGATCACTACCATTCCTCGTCTCTCTCTCTCTCTCTCTCTCTCTCTCTCTCTCTCTCTCTATTTTCTTAATCATTTACATTTACATTGTATGTGTGTGTGCACTATTTTTCATCTTATCAGAGGAGAGAAGAGTGAAAAAGGGAAGTGGGTTTGAATGGATTTGAAGGCGAAAAAAAGTGTGAAAAAAAGGAAGCAAGTCTCTTGCAGATTTTCGTGATCCTTTCCATTGCATTCTCTTTTTTCTTCTTCAAGTAAACTATTGATCCAAGAAAAAAGTGTACTAATATAACTTGGAGACACTCTTATTCTCACAGTGTATATGTGCCACTTTTATCAAGAATAGGAAGGAAGAGAGAGAGAGAGAGAGAAAAGAAAAATCAAACAAAAAACCTAATGTTGATTCAAGAATAGCGAATTTTCCCAATTTCATTCCCTATTTGAACACAGGACTTTAGCTGTGAATCTTTCAAATTATCTGAGAGCAAGGTGAAGAGAGCTAAGGACATATCGAGAGGACGCTTTGATGCTCATTTTGAGAAGAGATGTGCCTGTAAAGAGAAAAGAAAATTGAACAAGGAATACCATGTTTTTGGGGATATAAAAACAGTAAGTTTAAAAAAATTGACATAATTCTAACCATTAGTTCGATAGATACACTTTCAGGAGGAAAAGAGAGGGAAAAAACGATACTCTAGTACTCTAATGGATTACATGGGCTTCAGAGTTAACTTGAGTGGATAAACACTTGATTCCTTTGCCTCTCTCTTTTCTGTCTCTGAACTTACACACAGAGTATATCCAGGAAGTTAACATGTCGTATTTATCAGTTTAAATTGAATCACATTCCGATGACCACATAAGAACTCATCCAAGTAAATGTATTGAATATTGAGAAATAAAATCTCACAAATAAATATTGGATTTATTTTGTTTACTCGAAACGATGTCTTTTGCTGGACCAAAAAGAAGGAGAAGAATGAAAAATAGTATTCTCTCAGAAGAATTGGATTCAACTAGCGAGCATTCAGAGAAGTGAAGAAAAAATCTGGTCAAAAAGATTTGATATCGGTTCATGTAATGGTTGAGCATTTTTTACTCCAACTCAAATGAATCATTCATAGATTTAAAAGCAGAATATCGTCTATGTGTGGGTCTAGCTCAAAAAAATAGAGATAGAAGAAAGAAAAAATTGATTTTTCAGGGTGTGTGAAATTTATCGTTCTCAAGGCAAATGTTACTCTTTTCCAAAAAAAGAAAGAATAAAACTCAGATTTCTCATCTCATGAATATCTTAATTTTTTTGACTCAGCTTCACGACAGCGAAGAAGAAAAAATTATAATAAAAATAAATTGGAGCAAAAAAAGAAAGTTTCCCAAAGAGATCAATTATCGTTTCTTTTATGTTAGTGAGAGAAAAATATTCCAAATTTTTTGAAGATAAAAGTTTGCCAGAAAAATTCAGTGCAAAGCTACAGAGATTAAAGTATTGGTTGAAAATTGAACAGAGAACAATTTTCGTATGAATTCATGATGAATTTCTCTTTCTCAACTCTATCCAATAGAAAACCTAATCAAATACAATCCTCAATCGAAGACTTCTCTCTCCAATACACCAATCAAAAATTTATGATGCAATTTGGCTAGTCTGTACAGCCTACACACAGACTAACTTGATTTGATTGAACAACTTAACATCCAACATGATAAGATGAGCTTTTTTTTCGAGCGTCCATCATCATGAGAATCTTGAACCGTTTTTTTCTTTTCTCTCTCGGTTGAGCTTCACGTTTCCAACGTTCATTCACAATCAACCTGACACTAGCATACTATCACACACAGAACAGAATGAACAAGTTAGATATTTATAGCCTCTTCTTATTCTTATTCTTCGTCTTCTTATATTCTTCTAGTGTGCTATACTTGAGAAAGAAATCAGTAAGACACGCTTGAAGAAAACAGTTCGATGGCTTCAAGAACAAAAGGAGAAAGAATGGATGAAGAGAAGGAGGACATCTGGGATCGTATGACATTGAAGTTGAAAAATTGGATTACATTCGAGAGATGTCACATATATTGCGCAATGGTCAAGATATTTATCTAGATCAGGATGAACAGAAGGGAAATTGATTCATTTACAAGATCGAAATGAAATAAAGAGATCAATCCGTGTATATATAACGTGTATATATGTTATTCGAAGAAGAATTTCTACACCTATTCTCACCTTGATGAGCCAGTTATTCGATTGAAATTTTCGACAATGATAAATATAACCTCTTTCACAATTGTAGTGCTTCCCAAATAGCATTGTGGTCTCTTGATGAAGAAAGTCTTCCAAAAATTAAAGAGTGAAAAATCTAAGGAAAGTTATCTAAATCTTCATAAGTCTATCGAACTGTAGTTATATTGATCAATCAGGTATCGTGATATTTTTCAATCAGCGTTCTACTATCACAACAATTGTTTGGTAAACGGAGAGATCGATTCTTTGTGTGAAGTTAAAAATGAAAACTGACAATAAACTTGACTTTTTCTCTCCTGAGAGAAAGAAGAAAGTATCTTTCATTGAATGAAAGTGTTGTCAGTTACAATTGGAGACAAGTATTGACTTTCACACACCAGAATTTTATCATAACTTGAAAACGTGCCCTTTGGGTACTCATATGGACCATATGAACGAATCACAAGTGAATAGGCAAAGAAGGGTCAGTCTTAGGGTTCATGGGAATATATTTACCTCCTCATCCCCAGGACTACTCAGTATTCTCGATATTCATCCATATGAAATTGTATGTCATATCATTTATTGAATAAGAATCTACTGGAAAGCCTAGGCATGCAATAGGTTTTCTGGGGACTACAATTTTTCTGATCTATTCACCAATTCAATTCACTGTAGGAGAATGTCCATCATCATTGATCACAAGCATGATTCCTTTTCCACGTCACGATTCTTTCCATTAGAAATTATTCAGCTTGTGAGAGGGTAAAATTCATTCAACCTAAAATTTTTTTCCTCCTAAATGATAGAATATGGAACAGATGATGATTTAGAGTATGAATTTTTGAAGAAAATTTCTCTAACCATTTTAAGAGGAACCTCTTCTCCTCCTGAAGAAATGGAAAAATCAAGCTCAACTCGCCTCTCCAATGGGATTCAAGTTTTGGCGGGAAAATTGGACAAGATTCGTATTAATAGACTGTTTCTCATGATATTTTATCGATTCACACAAATTGATCGATAACCCCTCCAACCCCTACACAAGCTCATAGTTGGTGTGTCACACATGGAATTCTGTTCATTGTGACTTTTTTAGTCACTCGCACGCTTACAAGCAAGTCCATACATCAAAAAAATGCAAGTGTGACTATAGCCATCTGATACCCAAACGATCAGTGGAAGTAACATTGAACATACAAAATGTTATTCCCCAAAACTGGTCTAAATACTGGTGATTGGTACTTGGTGGGCTCAATTATCGATCGTTAAGAGGGAGAAGCTAAGCTATTTCCTCTCCAATCCAGAAACACCCAGGCAGTAATGATAATTAAGAGTAGGTGAACCATGTGCACATGGGAATTTCATTGTTTTGCTATTCTTAGAGTCTGAATATGTATATATATTAATAGATTAAGCGAAGCTATGTGTGTGTGAGTATCCAATAGTTGCATGATGAAAAGATGTAGAAGATTTTACCATCAGGGGAAATTCAGTATCCGAAATTTTAACAATTTGTGATATATTGATCCAAGCGAAGGAAAGGATCAGTAAATTTCGATGATGATAATAAAAGATAGTTTCACATGATTGAATAGCTATAGGAATTTTTCTCACAGATGCTGTGAAAAATGGAACTCGAAAACTGGAAAATTGGTGTACAACATTTTATCACCCTATCCACAGATATTTCAACTCTTTTGGTAACTGATGGACTTTTCCAAGCGGCAGAACGATTGTTGGAATTGAAGTGAATCGATGGTAGGTTATATATAAATGTGTATGTGTGTGTGCCCACTGAAATCGATCATTAAAGATGATGGTATATGAAAGAGAGAGAGAGAAAGTTAAAAATGCTCCAAAAGTTTTGAGCTCACGTTTTTTGTGTGCCTTATTTCCTGAGCATGTGAGGTTTTCTAAGTGAAGCAAGTACATTTGATGTGTTCAAAGAAATGAAAAAAAGTGTTGGATAAAGATGGACATTAGGGAACAAACTGCATGGGTCCATGAAGTTCAGTATCGATTTTTTTCCACTCTCTCTCTCTCTCTCTCTCTCTCTCTCTCGCTTTGCTTAACACACAGTCTGTGAATGTGTGTATAATGCTTGAAACGAAAGAAACTAATTCACAGGCACAACCACATAATGGAAAAATAAACTGCATGCATGCAACTCGTTGCATAGTGAAAATACTATTTTTCGTTAGCTTAATTGCTCAGAAAACAGTAGGAATATTTTGCAAGAAGAATAGATGGGTGTTCGAACACGGCTTGAGTTCTATGTTTTTTTTCGCCTTCTTCCACCATGTCTCTCTGTTCTTCAACACTTATTCCCAACAAATTTTGTTCTAGTTTGATGATTCATAGTTGCTTATTCCATCATGTATAGTTGAGTCCAGATAGAACTGAGAAACTTTTGAGTATGTAGATTGAGTATCTTAGGTTCAACTCTAAAAGAGGCTCAGTTTTCTTCATTTTCATCTTTCTTTTGGCTCAGACTAAGCTGTGCATCAGATGATGCTGGACTAATGCTTCCGATGAGAGATGCTTCACGGTTCATCTCGAAGCTTTTCCAGAAGCATCTGATTTTCTTTTACTTTCACAGTGAAGCAAGCTTTAATCCAAAATTCTGAGAGGCACGTCATTAAATTCTAGAATTAATAGCAGGAAATATTGAAGAGAATTGATCAAACTTGTCAACCAGAAGAAATTGGAGAAGACATCAGGGAAGAAGAAGATTTTTCCATGATATTGGAGGAATCATTTAATAAAAGCACAAGATCAACTCTAATAACTCTCGAGTCGAGTTGCTCATATAATGATGGAAAGAAGCGAGACATGGCTTACTCTTTATTCTTATTGACTCTGGATGAGCAATAAATTATAAGTGAATCTTGCTAGGGTTCCTCAAGCAAATGATGAATGATTCAAAGACCTTATTAGCTTGTTTATGGGTTCATTAATCCTAATCTCTTCTTTATTCAAATTCTTTTCACCAGTATCGTGATGGGGGAGAGGAAGAAAAAGAAAGAAAAGACATGTCAAACTGATCATTGAGTCAATCTAATGGAAAATTCTTACGCAATATAAGTTCGACACTGAATTCTGAGATGAAAATTAACCCTGAAAATGTGTATTTTGCTACAAATTCTAAGAAAACTCGCAGCTATTGTCTTGAAGTATTTTGAAATTCTCTTTTCTCATCTCCATCTGAGCTCATTAAATAAAGGTAGGCAGAAGGAGTTCATCATGATGATTCTTCTGATCAGAGGTCAAAGAATCTCGTCAAATGATACCAGAATGATCGATGACTGTTCCCACACAAGTGCTAGGATCGACAATATTTGATATAATTATGGTTCGATTGTTTATGATGTTTGAACTACTACTGAGAACCTTATAATACTATGATATCCAGAAAGGAATTTTTGGTGGATACAGGACATTATTCTGCTATAGTGATGACCAAAAACAATGAATGTTGAGAACATTAGTAGCGACTTTTGGGGAATTTCGTTGCTACTCTCCTATTAAATTAAGGTCCTCAATCTAGAGCAATAGTCTTGAATCAAGACATTTTATTAGCATTTCTTTCCAAGATTCTTTCCTCCCACTCCTGTCCTAAATCCAATTTTCTCTGCGTGTGTGCTCATCTTCTGGGAACCTTTATTGTTCGATTCTCTTTGTGTAACTACCTCAATGTCAATGATTGATACGGTCCTGTTATCTTATATCCCAAGAGGGGATGGTCCACATAATTATCGTGGATAGGGTAGAGATTGCTTTGATCTTTTACATGAGCAAAATAGATTTGATTGGAGAAGAACTGATCAGTAAATCTAGATGATGCTAGGATGGAGGAGAAACTTTGTTCAATTATTTCCCAAAGAGAATAAGGTTAGAAAAAATTCTATCAAATTACTTATCATCTTATCATCCAAAGTACTTTGCATCTCTCTCTCTCTCTCTCTCTCTCTCTCTCTTTGATCTTGTTTCTTCTCATCTTTTTACACAGACATTCTTGGTACACTTTCTCCATCAGTGTATTCACATTTGCACATCCACTTCAAATTACTATTACTCTCAACTTTTCGGTTTCACTTTCATCAGTACACTTGATTCATCAACACTTGTCTGTTATCCGAATAAGTCATTTATTTATAGCAGATCTCAATATTATAGTATCGAAAAATTAGGCCATCAAATGATTATCACACAGACGCCTACACACATTATTCACTTGACATTTGGATGAATCACTTTTCATTTGAAACATTGATTTCATTTGATGAAAGAGAAGAGAGATAATCATGTCATTCAATCAAAAAATTCCTAAGCAAAGTAGCTCCGAGAAATCATAAGTTTCTCCACATTTGGATAGAAATTCAGGAAAGTGTATGATTGGATGCACAAAAAAAGACTAACCGATTAACGAAAATAGCTGGCAAAATGTTTAGGGAATTTGGCTTTCTATTACTGGTATATTGTTCAATATTGTAGAGTGAGAAAGAAAAGGTTGAATAAAAGTCATTCATTCATGAGCTGTAAGTCACAAATCGAATTTTGTTGCAAATTTACCTCCACACTGTCAAAAATAGTAACCATTTGTTTCAATTGTCAGCGAATCAAAACATTCCTAAATATTGTCATTCAATTTTCATCTTTATTCCAATTTTCTACAATACTTTCTCTCTTTCTCAATAACAACGGGAGTCTTGCATGTTTGCCCACTGATCAATGCATTTGATCTTTGAGCACGCCAAAGGGTAAGCGAAACTCAAGTTTGAATGTCGAAAGTCTTCGAAATGGTTCATGACACGCAAGAATCAAGTATGCGTGATCATAGTTTGGTGAGACAAGAGAAGATGGATAGAGAGAGAGAGAGAGAGAGAGAGAGAGAGAGAGAGAGAACTCAATAAAAAAAGGAAACAAATAAACTGTGTCCATTTGTTCGTTGTTCACATGAAATGAAGCGAGTTATATGATGAAAAGGAATAGATTTTTGATGCAAGGTGAGAAAATGATATTGAAGCTCAATCGGTGAGGGAATGAAAAATGAACAATGAAATTTCGAAGATATATCACATGGGGATTGATGCGAATATCAAAGCAGATTTTTTGACAAAAAGTTGAATGCTCTGGAGTTATCTCTCTTATTGATACCCAGAAATGGCACCGATTGTGACTTTTGATATTAGGCTCTTTAAAGGTGAGAAGAAGAATCCATGAATAGCATACAGGATGGATTGTTATGAAATTGAGGATCCAATGATTGAAAAAACAAATGAGAATGATTGTAGAATGGAATGAAGAAAAGAAAAATTACAATAAAAATAATTGACTATTTGGGCGAAATAAGTCATCAAGAGGGTTCATATATTGTCGCACAATGATTCTCTTTCTACCAACAGTTCTAGTTTGATATTGATTTCACCAGCTTCAGCTTTAAGTTATAAAATTCATGTTCCTATTAGAATCTATCACTTTCTATCAAGTTCAATTAAGTCTTATTCGGTCAATTATCATCATGAAAAATTGAATTTTTTTGTAAGGGATAATAAGGTTTCCAAAAAGAATCAATTGGAAATGTGAAGAATGATCATTGTCAGAAGTGAAAGTATCGGGAAAACAGATGAAACCAAGTGGTGAAAAGTTGCTAAGGAATAGAGATTGAGAAATAAGAGGTAGTCTGAATGATGATAGTTTTCAACGGAAAGAAATTGAATCAGATAGCTTCTTTCCACACTCAACTTACATTGAGTAGTAGCCATTCAAGGTACATGAATTAGAGATGAGCATATACAGGAGAAAACTGAATGCTAGCCATTATTGGAAAAGCTTACGTGAATTCCACTATTCGACTGATTACACTTGAATTCGAGAAGTGAGATTCCGAATTCTACCAGGAATACAAGCCTGATCCATCATCTCTCTCCCTTTATTTCTCCTTATCTTTGTCTACAATATGAATAATGGTCCAATAGATTGGGTGTAGGAATTGATTTTCGAAATAGGAAAGGAAAATTGGTTTTCTGTTGATGTCTCTAAGCTAATAAGATGGACTATACCGTAAAACATTGGATATCCTGTTATTCTCCTATTTCAATCAATGAACGATCTCCAAATCAAACTTAATTCCATCAATCAATATTAGCTGCAACACAGGAAAAACATTTTCCAACAACTGTGTAAGGAAAAATTACACAAGAAGAACGAAAAAGAGAGAAAGAAAATAAGAAATGTACACGTTTTTCCATTCACAAACATGCTTGAGAATGTTGTTGCCCAAAATGTTTGAACATTACTCACAAATTCTTGTGTGTTGTGTTGAAGTGATCTACGATCGATTAGTATCGGCCAATTGACTCTAAAGGGAATAATTTCTCTGTATTCAGCCAATTTTCAATGTGAAATATAAGCTCAAAACGAATGACCAGGAGAATAGGAATGGCTAAAAGTTTGAATATACTCGAGGCATGACTTTTGCCCTTCACCATCCTTCTCTCTTTTTCTTCCAGCCTCCTCTTCGATTTGACTACAATGTCCAAAAGTCAATCGATAGAGTGAACTCATAAACCATGAACATGGTAAGATATTGTACATTTATACTGTTTCCACAAATTCTCACAAGCTTCAAGCTCCTAGAGAAAGAGAGAGAGAGAGAGAGAGAGAGAGAGATATGGAATACTCTCATGCGATAAGTGAATGGATATGAGCTTCTTCATTCTTGATTTCCATGGATATTCATGATTAACCACTCGTGGGTGATCAATTATGACCATACTTACATACATGTCAAATTGAGTCATTCTCTTTCTCAACCCTCTCTTTTCCTCTCTCTTTGTTCCTCTTTTCATTTGTATTGTGTGAAGGTAAAAGAATGATGCAGGTCAAAATTATGGCAACTAACAAGTACAGTGTATAAGTTGTAGTAATATTCAACTGAGTGAATGTACACACATACATACACACAAAACTCATTCAGATGGTTATATCAATTGTGATTCTCTTTTACACCAAGAATAACTACTAAGCATTTATAAACATGATTGTAAATTAGATGCTTATAGGGATCATGGCTCTTGAGAGAGATAATTTCTCAACCTGGAGACAAGTTCGTATGATACAATAAATTTAATATGAGTATAGATGAATTTTTTGTAATCATTAGGGTGAATGAGGAATGAATATCAGTCCGCAGCTGATGTAAACTCATAGTAAACACTTGTACCTGAAAAGAACAAAAAACTAGGCCTTTGCATTCTGAAATCATTGATTCAGATTGGCAAATGAAGAAGCATTTCCATGAGATTACTATCATTATCCTGTTACACACATACACAACATCATATTTCGAATGACGTTATTTGGGAAGAGAGATAAGAAAAAATAATAGTGTAACAGAACTTTGGCCTCAAAATGAAAATAAGGATGACATAGACAGTAGCATTTTTCCAGAGAAGTAACTTTTCATACTTAGAACCTTAAGTGCTATGGATTATGTCGGCAAACTTTTGAAGACAATCTTATGCCTCTTGAAGATAACGAACAAGAAGCTCAAGAAAAATAATAATAGGAATGCATTCAGAATAACAGTATCTCTGTTGATACATTTATATGCAGAGAAACACTTTTTAGAGAGCTAAATAGCTTCACAATATTAGGGTATCAAAGTGTTGCCATTTTTAGCAAGAGTCGAGAAGATCTAGAATATCTTTTTTTCTATTCTTCTCTACTTTCGTTTGATCAATAACCAGTGTACAATGTTTTCATTGAGATGTCTTTGAAATTCTCTCCATTGTTTTCTTCACGTATGTCTCTGGATGCAAGAGGATGAGAGCTCTCTCTCTCTCTCTCTCTCTTGAAAGTTTTATCATTATGAAGCAATTGAAATGTCAGTGAAAGCTGTTCAGGTCATCAAGAGTAATCGAGTGGTGATAGTAATAAGAAAAAGACACAGAATGAGAGAGCAAGCAAAAATTTAGCAAGTGGAAGACAGTGATAAAAGTAATAATCAGAGTTCCGCATTCGAAAGTCCTCTTTGAAAAAAATGTTGAGAGAAATTACAGACATACACATAGCAGTAGCAGAAAAGTAGCAAATTATCGAGATAAAATTTCTATTTCCCTGTCTGATAGAAAGAGAGAAGGAGAGAGAGAGAGAGAGAGAGAGAGAGAGAGAGAAAATTGTTGGAACAAGAGGTAGGGAAAGAATCTCAAAATAAAATTCAGAGCATAGCATACTGAAAATAGATACATACACCCTCTCTCACTCACATGAACACTCATCTCTATCCATCTCCATTGTACCGGTTGAGAGAATAATTTCAACTTACTCTCACCTCATGCCTCTTCTTTGGCTTTTGAATCTTTTGATTAGATTTTGAAGATTTTTATCTCTTCGTTATGCTTCATGTAAAAATGTTGAAGATGAAATGACGATAGATTTTCGTCTTCCAAGTAATGTAGAGGATGAGAGAGAGAGAGAGAGAGAGAGAGAGAGAGAGAGAGAGAGAGAAAGGAAAAATTACGAATATGTGAGCGACATGTCTCTTTCCAATTTTTCATACACAATTCCACTCACTCTTTCTCCACATTCTCTACAATCTATTCTGGTTTTCTTTCAAGGATTCCAATGTAATTCCAGGGGAGATAGAGTGAAACACTTTTACTTTGCATTTGATTTTCAGTGAGATATCTTCCAATTTTATCATACACAATATGCTAACCAAAAGTTTGGCTTCAGAATTGGGATCCAAGTACACAAACACACACACAACTGATCAGCTATTCAAAGCATGAAAAAAGTTCAAGACGATGAAGCAATTTTTTGGTTCATCCAATCAAGGGTCTTGATCGAGGCTGGAATGATAAATGGAAAAGGTTTATCTATTTGGGGAGGCAAAAATTCCACCATGAACAGATGCAAAATAATGCTTATTTCTCATTATCGAAATGTTCAAGATGCAGAATGGAAAGAGCAGTAATGATTGGTTTACTGAAGCCTTATGAACAGGGAAAATAGCGAGAGAACAGTATTCAAAATTAGATGATTGTGAGCATGTGGTGTAGATGATATACACTCAAGTTCCACATGGTAGTGTAGGTCTACAAGTAAAATTCGAATTTAGGTGAAATTTTTCATTCTTAATCTCCTAATCAATCACTTCATTAATCCTCAGAAAAGATAGGAACTATTCAACCACTAGAACAGAGATATTGACGAAAACTGATAGAGTTCCTCATTTCCCATCGATTCATGAGCCAAAATAATGTTTCACAGCCAATCTTGAGACAACCCAGATACTTCAATGAATTAGTTTCGAAATTTTTGGGAGAAAAATTTTGCATTTCTCAAAAGCTCATTTCCCTGCTATCCAGGCTCAAGTAAGAGAGATGAACATGAGGAGAAGAGATAAACTGGGAGAAAGGAGTTGATTTACAGAGATGTAAAGAGAGATCATGGTGAAGTGTGTAGGGACATTGAGGCTTGTCTGTTCCTAAATTAGAGTTTATCTCTCCCACTGTTCATGATAATCATTTTTTGTTTCTATAATCCGGTTTATCGAGAGAATAGAACGAATGAATAGTTGGAGAGATTGAGAGGAGGTTGAAAAGAATACATCATCCAATAAAACCGTTATGTATTGAAGAGAGAGAGAGAGAGCGTAGATGAAAAGTTGGTGTTCCATAGGAATTAGCATGAGCCTCTTCTCATTGGAACTTTCTCCTTTTGGTGGATGTGCTTCAATTCTAGCATGACATGAATAATAAGTTGGCGAACAATCAGCGAGAGTATCGGAAATAAACTGATAGATCAAGAGAGAGAGAGAGAGAGAGAGAAAGTGCGATGTGTGTATATGTTCATCAGATAGCTGAATTGGTGAGGCCATCATGGATGGGAAGCAAGTTAATCCGTCCAAGCATGAAAAGCATGTGAGCATCAATAGAGGTGGAAAAGGGTGGACAATGAGATTCACTTGATAAGTCAAGCTAAACAGTAGAGAAAGTAAGGCAACAAAATGATGCTTGTAAGCTTAAACATAGTAAAATCGATGCTCATACTTCAAGCCAATCATTTCTAACAAGTCCACTATAACATGTATTATCAGAGCGTGATAGAATGATTTTCATAAACTGGAATTCATTTTTTTTCTATGTTCATAATAAGGTGGAAAATTGAAGAATTTATAGAGAGAAGATTGTTTCAATGAGACTAGAAAATAGTTTCCTTTCTACAATAAACTCGTCCACATTGATATTCTTTGATTGCTTCATCAATGAAGCAGGCTGTTCATAGGCATGAGGGATACATGGCATTCGAAAGGTATGAATTCCAGAAGAAATGAACATTTGATCATTGAGCACTCAACAGCTATGTCAATCAAAAAAGACTTTATCAATAACTGAGGTGGTTAGAGCTCAATTTAATAACGATACAGCTGATATCGTCCAAAATCAGGATAAAGAAGAAAAAGAAGCAAAAGATCGATGGAGTGATATCGATTAAAAAGGAGTCAATTTTGGTGGATAGATGTCTCGGAAAAGGAATTCTCTTGATCCAAGACACTTTGGACTGATTAGCGAAAAGTCTAGCCCTAGTAGCCATTCTGTTGAAGGTTAAAATTAGATTGACTGTTTAATGCTAAACATGGACTTCTCTCTCTCTCTCCCTCTCTCTCTCTCTCTCTTTCTCTTAAATGATATCATGTCGAATGGTAGAACTGATGAGAGTATAACATGACAGTGAAAGTGAAGTCAACAAGATGAACATCTGAGAGGATGGATAATTGATGAAGCCATCGCAACCCATCGAATTGTAGTGGCTGTGAGTGTGTGAATAGAGGAGGAAGAAGCAAACAGATTCCATTTATTTTGAGCGAAGAAATCAGGGCTCAAGAATGGATAACGAGGCAAGAAAGGAATACACACAGACACATTCTATGGTATTCAATTCAGCAGAGGAAACGAATACTGTATCATCATGAATAAGGTTTCACATGGGCTATTGAACACTATTCGGAAGTATTTCTGCTGGTAATCTAAATGCATACAGTTACTAATTTGAGTTATCGTAAGTGTAAAGCTATCGGCAAAACGAATCAGAGCTGATAAAAAGACAAAAAAAGTCACTCTGATACATGATTCCATTGATGATATTCTTTGCGGTGAGCAAAAGAGAGAGAGAGAGAGAGAGAGAGAGAGAGAGAGAGAGAGAGAGAGAGAGAGAGAGAGAGAGAGAGAGAAATGAATGGAAAAGCCGAAAAAATAATAAGACTCATCATCAGGAATAGAATGATAGAGAAAGGCCTAATTTGTTGGAAGAAAGGTATACTTCTGTGTGTGAAGTGAATTTAACGAGAAGCAACTTTCATCATGACAATCTTTCACTGCTACCAAGCCAGCCTGATCATAGAGAATCTTCTTCTATTGGCTATTTATCTAGCAAATTGATGAATGATACAGCGAACATGATGATTGTGTTAGGGAAGAGGGGAAATAGAGGAAGATGGAGATAGAGACAAAAAACAAGGAAAAGAAAAGTAATAGGAGAGAAAAAAAGTGCTAGATAAATGGATTCATAAAAAATGATACACCAAGAGGAAGAAAAACGAGCGGGAGGTCAGTAATAAGAGTAGAATAACGGTGAACAAAAAAGGCTACCATTAAATTTAGGTCACGTTTGCGTAAGTCCATTGACGTCTTTTGTTTTCAATTTGCTTATTTGCGTCAATAAAAAATCGGCCGATACACCAATCGGTTTTCAAACGAGAGTGAATAGGTGTATGGAAGTGTATATATGTGTGTTTGTGTGTGTCCTAGTTAACACTTTATCAGAAAGAGCATAAGGTGTATAACATAATGAGATGACCTTCATGGTATACCTTGGACAATGTAAAGTTTGATCGAAAAGCAGTCAATTTTGAATAAGATTCGCATATACTGGATGTGTATTTGCCTTGACAAAACTCAGATACACAAATATCAGACCATATTAGCATAAAACATGATAATGTGTGAGAGAATATTGAAAAAAAGTCAGTATCTTACCTGAAGCCGATAGAATGCTCTACTTTTTGGACCTCGATTGATAATCTCCTCTCTTGCCATGTGCTCTAGATCATCCATGGTGGCATCAGGATGCTTTTTTCGTAGCTCTCTCAGTATCATGATAAATTCTTTTCGATGTTCCTCAAATTCGCGCACTTCTTCATTATCTTCTTCGAACACCTTAAATGCTCCGGTTCCATCAGGAACATGGTTTGCCAATGCTTTGGTTGCCATTTCTAGATCTTCTGTATCCTCACCACCTTCACCGCCAACAATCACACCTCGCCTATTCATACGATATTCTTTGGACAAATATTTATATACCAATAAACGTCGGTCAGCAATCCATGCAGTTAATACAGTCAATGGAAAAAATAGGAAGGTTAATGCTGCTTCCCATATTTCCACAATACCGGGCGATGTCATAGACAGAATGATGTATAGCCAAACATAGGCGAATACGGACCAAACCATGGTGACAAAAAAAACTCGAAGATGCTTAATCTTCTTTACAGTCGGTGACGGTACAACCCAAATACATACAGCAATAATCACAAACAAATTGAATGCAGCTGAGCCAACAATGGTACCAGGACCAAGTTCACCAGCTTCATAATTTTGAGCATATACTTCGATGATAGAAAGTAATATTTCGGGTGCAGATGAGCCAAGAGCCATGAGAGTTAAATTGGAAACTGTTTCATTCCATATACGAACACTTATTATCTGGTGTTCACCATTTGGCATCTTTATTTTAACATTACGTTCCTGAGAAGTGATCACTTCGATGGCAGCCATGAATCGATCGGCAATTATGGATACACCGACAAACAGATAGCTTAGCGCAAAAAAGTACAATAGACCACGAGCGATCACATCACCGGTGGACAAATTTTCCTGTGGTCTCCATGCGGGTAGTATTAAGCCATCTTTGCAAACCAAATTGTGGACAGTTCGAGGTGGCGAAGGCATAGTTCGATTACTAACTCCGGAGTGTTGTCGTGCTGGTTCGGCTAATGATGGAAGAATATCGGCTGTTAATGGTGGTGGAGGTGGCTGGCGCATTAGACCATTGGCAAGTTTGTCAGGTTCGGTGGCTAGTTCTGAGTATGCAGGAAATTGGGATGGTGATGTTTTGTCGATGAATGGTCGATCAGGAGAGAAGGAGGAAGAAGAAGATCCTGAATCATCGTCGGTATTGTAAGATGATTGGAGTGATGCAGCATATGGAGAAGATTGTATGAATGATGTGGGTGCAGATGAAGCTAATGGTGAGCTATTCTGACAGTTAACTGTCCATATATTGAGAAAAATGCACAACAAAAATAACACGATAGGAGATAAATTTCGAATAATGCTGTAAAAATAGTAAAATTTCGTTGTCGATTTTCTTGAACCGATAGAACGGTATAAATTATTCCCAACTTGATTCGACATTTGAGTAGCGGCAAATTTTGTCCAGCCTTTCTTTTTTACCAAATGGAATCCTGGGGCAGTGTTTGAGTGAAAATATGGGGTAATTTTACCGGAAATTCTATCAGTACTTTCCGAAGGATACATTCCAATGGGAGAGGAGGAGATGGAGGAAGAAGAGGAGTCAGAAAGATCGAGGAGAGAAGATGAGGAGCTGGAAGATGCGGTAATTTTTGAAGAAAGTTGATTATTCGACACTCGATCAGGTTTCGAAGAAGAAGAAGAAGAAGAAGTGTAAGTTGAAGAAGAGGAGAGATTATCCGAGTGGAAGAGAGGTCGATGGCAGTTGTCAGATGATAATGATCCAGAGCATTCAGAACCTGAGCACGTTCGAGAATTATGATGGTGACTAGTTTTCGAAAGGAATGAACTATACTGTGCTCTAACAGATAATGATGCCGGTGAGAGGGATGATGAAGATGATTTTATAACATCAGATGATATATATGGCTGTAACATTTAATAGGATGATGCATATATCGATTCCATGGATAGAACGTCGAATAAAACCGTGTGGGAAACAAATAAGATTGAACAATTTCTAACAGCAACAATAGAATAGAATAGATGAATGAGGAAGGCAAAGTTGAAATTACCGGAAAGAGAGAAACAGAGAGAGAAAAACCTTTTTGGCCACAGTTTTTCTCAAAGGCACTTCGAGACTAACATCTCAATTTAGACGCCGATCATCATGGGACAATTTTTCTTTCTCACCAAACATAATCAACAAACACTGAGCCACTCAACATTGTTTGCAATATGATCAGCACTGTTTCACTTTGCCACCACCAATCAGAACGATGCACTTCCCACTGAGTAGCACCAAAGATAATTGATAAAATTTACCGATACAAAACATTCGAGATGCTTTCAATTTATCTTTTCCCCACTATCGATGATCATCAGGTCGAAGAGGTCGGGCAATAAGGGCATCATCATTTTTTCTCTTCCTTGCTACTCGAAGAGAGAGAGAGAGAGATGTAGGTGGATGGAAAGACAAATATATAAGTAAGAAAGAGAGAGGAAACAGAGAGATAAAAAGAGAGAGACAGAGAGAATCAGGAGGATTCAAAGGAAGATCATAGAAGGGAGAAAGCAAGAGAGAGAGAAAGAGAAGAAAAATTCTCAGTGAAGAGGGAGCAAAAGATGAACACTGCTCCAGTCGGGATGAAGAACTTTTATCAGATGATCACATGAACGAAAATCCATCTACGACCATGGGTTCTTCACACATGAATATGACTTTACTGGCACACATGTTGAGAGAGAGAGAGAGAGAGAGAGAGAGCGAGCGAAGAGAGGAGAAACTAGACTCTTTTCACTGTTTGTGTTCTTTAGAACTCGAATATCTCTCTTTTCTCTCGAAACTGGGTGAAGAGAGCATAAGTGAGTTTTCGTGGCCCAGTTGATTGCACTAGCTCCACCTTTCATCATGAATGGATTCCAAATTCCTCACTGGATGATGATGTAATCCTATTGGGGGAAGAAGAGAGAAAGGAAAAACTTTTTTCATTAGAAAAAGGTAGAGAAAGTAGGCAACAATAGAGTGAAAAATGATTTGGTAAGATGTCTTCGGGCTATCAAAGTCAGTCAACTTGAAATCAAGAACAAATCGGAATTCTTGGAATCGAGCAGAGCAGATTTCCTTCTTCAAGCTTCTAGATTTATCTCATCGTAAGTGAGGCACAGTGAGGAGGCAATGTTCGCTGAGAACAGTTCTTTGTTGCTTTCGAATTCGAGTTTTTCGTTCAATGTAATCTTACGATATTATGAATTGGCGACACCGAACGATGGAGAGATGAGAGCATAAAGCGGTGTATATCGAAATGATGCATATTGAAATACGGAAAAGAATCGTAATCGGATGTGCCATGGTGGAATTATTTAGCCAGTCCATAGACACAAAATATGCTCTTGAATGAGAAGTGGGGGAAAAGTATCTCCGATAGATCCTGAATTGATAACAGAGTATCGAAAAAAGTCACAATCCATTTATATTTTTGAGATTAACAGAAACTCACGAGCTTTCCTTTTCATCATTTTGGTGGCTAATTTTGGGAGAACCAATGAAGCAACACCCATCTATTCCAAATAGTGTGAAGGTATAAAATGCTAACCGAATTAGTTATGATGATGATCATATTGTTTCATGTCCACTTATATTGTGCTAGCCACAATTGTACCCATTATACATTGTAACGTAGAGGATCAAATGGAACTTCAACATTAACGTTACATGGACAAATACTTTTTAATTATTCATTCATTCGATTGGATTCGATTCGGAAAATATTTACCCAAACTTCATCATGAAAACGTATTAATTTTGTTATTATCCACACCCACAATTCAACAACATATGATGAGCACATACAAACACACGTGATCATCAATAAATGAAACCGTTAAAAATATGTGCTTTTGTTCATCTCACGAGAATTAAAATCCTTTTTATTTCCCATTCACCTAACCTATCCAACACCTTCCAGTTTAAAATTTATGGAATATGGAGCCCCAAAAGGAAGAGTAAAAACTTTTCAATTTCACACTCATCAAATCAATTTTGATTACATAATCACACACAACTTTCAATTAACGTTGTCTTCTTGAAGCAAAAGTCTTTCTCATCAAGTTGCGCGTTTTTTTGACTTTTTTGCGCATGAAAAAGGTTTATAAAGTCTGTCGTTTATTTTGGTGAAATTTTGTTTATTTTAATTGTGATAAAATTTTATTTCGATTGTGTTTAAATATCATTGATTATCTTGACATTTGAAATGTGCTTGTAATGGAAAACGTCTGAATTTCGTGATATTACTGAAATTTATCATCATTGTTTGTACCAATTCGTGTTCCATCTGTTTGTCCAAGTGTTCCACAAGGTAAGTGAATGCTTATGCCAATGTGTGTTATTATTATCATAACTGTTATGCAATGGAAAACTATTTCTTGTTAATTATTGTGTATGAATATAGTTCGATAAAATTGTGTAAGTGATTACACATCAGCTGATATGATTTCTGGTTTTTGAATTCTCTCTTGTTAATTGTTTCCCACGCAGATTCTTTGCTCGAAAAATCTGGACTTAATGTGAGGTACAACATACACACAGACTCAAGTGAAACTCATCATATTGAAGACATTGACAATTGACATTGTCTTAAGTGTAATTGGAAAAATTTGACACATTCGGCTATATCGACTGTTTAGAGTGAATTTTTTCCTCTCTCCATTGCCACATCAAGTCTCAATCATCATCTATCCATCAACCATTCTGCAACAAGCTACACACACACATAAACATTCTCTTCCGGGAATATCTTGTCTTCCATCTTGTTCTGGTTCGCGCTTTTGGCATTCAAGTTTTCCATGTGATCAACTGTAATCCAATCAGGATGGATTGAAAAGAAAAAGCTTTACAAGCTCTCTACCTTGAAGCGAGAGAGAGGAAGAGAGAGAAAGAGAGAGAGAAAAAAAGGGAACAAACAGATCTTTATTATCACGAATCAGGCCTGACGTTACAGACAAATTTTTTCGTTGATTTATCTGTTCAACACAGCTTTGTCACAATGCAATTGGTATGAGGTCCCTTTTGAGTAGTGACAGAAAAAAAGTCAACTCTATTTCAGTGGATTGATCAAATTGTGATATCGTGTTTAGTGTGTGTGTGTTCGATATTCATCTGTTAAATCGCCATCGATTGTTCTTTTTCGTTTATGATGGGTGAGTTTCGTCCAATGACAATGTCAGGAAATTATGACTGATATCAGCTTATTCTATGGGTTTCGCTGACATATACACTCTTGATATTTGTGGTTTCTACTTATTGAGCAGTAAGGGTTTTAAGATGTATGACAATGTACTTCGTAGGCTTCTTAGGGATTGCTATTTGAGATAATACGATTTATCGTTTCCTTATGATCATTTTGAGACAATGTTCTTGTTGATACTACTTGTAAACAGATGTTACAAAATTATTGACCCACAATTTGTGTTTGATTGATCCGGATTAACAGCAAGATCAAGTTTGATTCGATTTAGCATGTCCAACACATGTGGTCTGCCTTCCAGTAAGATAGTACATCTTTTAATTAATTTTAATTATGAAAAATAGTCGTAAACTTTTCTCATCATTTTATTTGATTTCGGTATTGTGAGTGTGTAATGAGCACATAATTTGTATTGATTCTTTTTAATTTACATATGTAAAAGAAAATTTTACGGTTCACAAGCTATTTGGTTCAAAGTGTCGACTGTAACTGTTGTTTTTTTGTTTTCTAATTACTTTTCTTTATTTCTTTTTTTCTTTAATTGCAGCGACAATAATCAGTATGAAGGTTAAGTCGGATGATAATCTAATTGGAAACAGTTATAAAATATTCGTCAATTCAGAGGTGAAAGAAAGTGGAAAAAAATATTCCAAAGGCAAATCTTCTCTAGATCTGTCTCCATCATACAATCCAGACTCTTCCAATATAAGACGATATCGTCATTCAATGGGCCGGGATCAGCATGAATTAATCAATACAAAATTGAAGGTGAGTTCCGAACGAATTTATCTTTATCGTTTAGGCAGTGTTGGAGCTCTTTATTGTTCTTGTATAAAATTATCCAATTAATATATATTTAGAGGTGATTTTGGCATCTTTGTGGTGATAAGTAAAGGGTTCCATAGTGTTTGTAGGGTGCATGATATGGGAATGTGTGAGTGATATTTACATGGATGATAGTATTCTCTCTCCCAAAGAGAATTTGGAGTGGTTTCGTTTTTTGAGGAATTAATCTTTCATTTTTCTTTCCTTATGATATCAATTGGAGAAAGGCTGAAATATTTCCTGAGAATTATTGATCTTGCTCAAAAAAACGCATAGAATTGTGCTCATACAAATGAATAGAGAGCGTATAGTCTTACCAGTATTAGTGTGTATATATATCTATTCAGAACAATTATCTATATCATCACCATCCACCCCACGGTGAATATGAGCCCCAAGGAGGGCTGTCCCAGCCCCATCCTCCTCCACCCCAGGAACCCCACGATTTAGCACTGATAAAGGGAATAAAAAAGAAGAAGAAAAAGAGAGAGGTAAAGAAATATTCATATTCAAAATTTCATTGAACCATACATGGAGGAATAGAGAAAATCTCGACATAAGTTTCCACTAACTTTGTTAATCGTTGGGAATAGTGAAGGGAACAAAAATCAACAGTTAGTCAAATGAAATGGATCGAACTTAATTTAGGTATTACTCAGTTTCCTTCTCTTTCTGACTGACTAAAGTGGCGGAACAATCTTCTCTTGGCGCTCTGTTAATCATGCATTTTGGAAATTTTTTTAGTCTTGAACGAGCACACAAAGTTAAGTGATTTAAATTGAGGTTTTTCCGACATTGATACTCACTGGAATGCAATTGGCAGTGGAAAAATGATGACTTTTCGATGTCCCGCTAGAAGTTTGGCAAATATTCCCGCTTTGATCAATTTTTTGAGGAACAATTTTTTAAATCCCTGCACATAATCGGGCATCATGAAGGCAATCAACACTGTCGCAAGAAAAATGTGGACAAAAAATAATCTCTGCATCTTGGAACACTTTTACTGTTCACCACCACCACGATTATAACACGATCCACAATTTATTTCTCCAATCACTAAACTGTCCAAAGTATCACAAACACTCAACAAAATTTGATAGAACATATCGAATAGTCTTGTCCATCCTTATATACTCTTCCTTTTCTTCGCGCTTCGATTTTCTCCCACAATCAGTGTCTCTGCTTCATTCACTTTTACTGGTCACTTTTCTTCTTTGCTCTCTCTCTCTCTCTCTCTCTCTCTCTCTCTCTCTCTCTCTCTCTCTCTCTTCCTTTTCTCAAGAGAGAATGTCGGTGATGAGGCTGGACACCACAAGGTCCACCTCTTAATTGTCCAATTCTGAATTGTTCATCTTGAGATGTTATTCAGTTCATTTGGGGATGCTCGCTGATTGATATCATATGATTCTCATTGACAATAAGTGTAAGGTGTGTTTGTAACTCAACTTTTTTACCTCCCATTTTGATGGGGGTGAAGAAAAATAGTGGAAGATATAAGTAGAGAAGTACAAAGTGAAAGAGAAAGTGAAAGCGATAGATTTAAGGTAACTGAAGCTGACTAAACTGTGAAAGTAGTAGCAGAATTGATGTAGCGATGAAAGGTCCAATAAGACCAAAAAGTAGCGCCAGTCCAATATACAAGAGAGAGAGAGAGAGAGAGAGAGAGAGAGAGAGAGAGAGAGAGAGAGAGAGAGAGAGAGCGGGAAAAAGGAACTTGTAAGGATGAGAGTGAGAGGGTCAGAATAGTTTACTACTTTGCTCTCACTTCTTTAACCATCATCATCTTTCTTCCTCCTCTTGTTCCGCTGATCTTGATGATGGATGATGCCGAGATATTAAGATGATCATACTATTACTATCAGTACCACTACTGATGAAAGAAAAGAAACAAGAGTGTGTATATGTATGTGTTGTGAAGAGAGAGAGAGAGAGAGAAAGAGAGAGAAAGGTAAGAAATGTCGTTACGAATTGTAATCCAGTGATGAATCTACAAACACTCCAGAAGGGAAGCTGATCGAATTCAATTGTAAGGGATGGTAACTTTGTACGGAGAGAGAGAGAGAGAGAGAGAGAGAGAGAGAGGAAAAACAGTCATCGATAATGTTCAAAATATATTTTTCTTCAACCGACTTGGCCTGACACAGGTCGTCCATCGATTAGACTTGCTATGAGACCCATTTTACCGTTTCGATCGATCGAACCGGAATTGATAATGTATTAGATCAAGATATTGTGACAGCAACAGCAAAAGTAGAAAAAAAAGGAATGCTCATTAAGGAATGTCTATTACCAGTTTAGTGTATTCATTTTTATTGATTTTCTTTTACACCAATAGTACTGGAAAAGAAAATCCTACTTATGCATTATTCTAGAACAACACATTTCCTTAAATTTGGTTCGAAATGTTGTGTGAGCATATCTTATTGGCTTTCTTTTTCTTCTTCTTCTTCTTCATCATTTTGTCATCTCGCCATCTTTCATGATGTGTGATGAGAAAGATTATCTTACTGATTTGGAAACTTTTCTGTTGAATCACAGTAATGCAATTGCAGGTTATGCTGTAGAGTGAAAATGTCTGAATCTATCTGCTCAAAATTTCGCTCATCCATAAATTTGATTCGAATCATTCGGAAGTCTACGAAATCGAGTCAAAATTGAATCTTTTACCAATCAAATTTTGGTTTATGATTACAATTTGCCGTGAACTGATCGAGCTTATGGATTTCATTACTTGTGATATGTCTCTAGTTTGCTTTCTATTTATTTGAATCTTACAAAAATTGGGCCAAAAATTCAGTAGGATTAGTTCTAGCTCATCATAATCCTCTTGCAATAGTTGATGTAGTATGTAACTTTAACTTCATCCTGAGTGATGAGAGGTTTATACTTTCACACAAGAAAGAGGACATAACTTATCCACTAAACATCAGTACGAAGAGGAGGATAAAATAGAATTGAAGATGAGATAGAAAAATTGATACAGAGCGAACTTTCTGATGAGGATGATATTCGAGATGAAGTTCATCCAGACCGTAAAGTACTGGCCAAGGTGGAACCATTTATGATAGGAATCGTTTGGAATTCCGGCTCTAGAACTCGATCCTCGAGATATTAGCTATAATGATCCAATTCATTTGGAACATCATTTAAGTTCACGATTGAATGAGCAAGTTCAGATACTGCTCTTTTAACATAAACTTGAAAAATCCAATAGGAAAAATTTCAATCAATTTGCATAAGTCGCATATGGCCTAGCAGAAAGAAATTTTACAACTTCTAATGATTATTATTCTTCCGGGGCATCTTACATGCTTTCTTACCCGAAAACCTCTCTTTTTGTTTACCCATTACAATTTAAGATATGTAGCTTAATTGAGTTTTTTCATTCATTTGTTTCGTGTGGATCAAGAGAGATCAAGTCATTTTTCCTACCCTGAACCTCCCATCTACAGAGTTGAAATCATCACCAAATTGCAACACACCATTCACCAAACTGCACGAACTTTCTCCATTTAAATGACTTAAGACATGTCCTTTGATCTCTTTTTTTTCCCCAGTATTTTAGCTATCAGAGTTCATGCGTGCAAGAGGTATCAATTTTTCTAATTTTCCGTTAGAATCAAAATCGACACCAAACAGTTGGATACAATTTAGTAAACTGTGGATGATTTACATTCACAAGGTGCTGTTATAATTGCTCAAAAAATTTTTGCTCGTTTATCTAAAAATTTGTGTCATTTTCTCTTATGGCCTATCGGTTAATGTAGCATTTAGCAAACATGACCTTTCTTTGCCTAATAAGTGACCGGAAGCCTTAGCGAAATGTCTAATCTGCGTTAACTTCTCCCTCAATTCATGTCGATATATTCTTTCTCTCCCTTTAACTCATCAATATGCACCATCACCAGCTTATACGTTGGTCAGTTAGTTATTTGAATATCAATTCTGATTATTTTGTTGATTTCTGCGCATCGCATATTGATATTGTTTATATTCAAGCTTTTATGGCCATCACCATTCAATCAACTCACGCAATTGGCAGTCAAAACAGGCGAAAGAAGCTAATAAACAAGGGATCAGAAAAGTGAAGATAGAGATTCTTCTCTCTCAGGTCATCTTGGCTTAATGTGGCAATTTGAGTTACTCTAACAAGCTGAACTTGGTTAACTGACAAACTGTTTCGTATGTTGATCAAGCAATTAACGACTGAATGTTGATCAGTTTTTTTTTCACTATTCTACAAACTCACGCAACTCAAGTGGAGAGAGAGACATTTGCTCATCCATTCAGCTAGGTCCTTATAAGTTTTCAACTTTCAGCTGCCTTCTTCTTCTTCTCCATCTTCATCTTCTTCCGCTGACCAATCGATGGGTGGCAGAGCAACATACAGAGATGGAAAGGGGAAGATGAGCCAACCAGAAGATGGTGTAGTTGATGAGTTAGGTGATGGAGACTGAGATTAGGACACGAAATTGTAGATTGAATGCGAATTATTGCAACATAGAATGACCAGTAGTTACTGCTTGTAAAAGATGGGAGGAGAGAGAGAGAGAGAGAGAGAGAGAGAGAGAGAGAGAGAGAGAGAGAGATGAGCTGTTGGCGGGAAACGTAGAAAGCCTGAAAAATGAAGATTGGGTTTGGAAGAGCGATGAATTCTTTTGGTTTGTGTATGAGTGTATGAAGAGTGGCCTCATCGAGAGTGGTCTGGAATGATTGAAACTCTCCACTCAGGCCGATCAGGATTAATGTTCAAACAATGTACATTTTTCTTAACTAATCTTCTTGATACGAGTGGCTACTCTTTTGAGCCATCAAAAGGTTTGTACATTTGATCATTTCCACTTCCATCTTTGTGTGAAGTTACCGGGTAATTCTGGATAGAATTTGGGATTAAATGCATACAAATTATGATCAGATTCGAATTCATACGATTATTCGAATTATCAACTTTATCCCCATCTTCTAATTCTTATCTGAATATTCTATCAAAATTCATCTGTCATTAATTTTCGAAAAGTTTGAAAAGATTTTGAATGTCTACCAGCATGTGCTTATCACTGAACTCATCTTGTCTAGTTCATCTTTGACTCTCCAATCTTCCATTCACTTGTCATTGAAGGAACATTCTTCCTGAATTCTCAGATAAATTATCTTCCAAGTCATTCGAATTGTTCTCACAATTTGTTTATCCGTATTACACTTATAGTGTGAGGCTTGTAGGGAATATCATTCATGATTTTTGGTATTATTGTAAATGATCCCCAGATATATCATGGGTGCAGCTTCAACACTTTTACTTGTTGAATTTATCCATCTTCTTATTCTGTTGTTATCTCAACAAAAATTAGTTCGGAGTTCTTGATTAACTTCAATTCGAATGGAAGATCTTCCATTCAAATTGTTACTCTCATCTCTAAGATGCCTGCTCCATGGGCTGATAGAATAGAGAGCTTTATTCTTCCTCTTTACCAAGACTTTTGGCTCCATTTTGAACCTCATTCTCATAGCTATCCCTAGAATGGGATCTATCTGAACTTTTGAATGAGAAAATTCGTATGATCACTACAGTTTCATCACCACAATTAGGCCAAAGATCAAATTTAATCATGTACAATCGAATTTTAAGCTATTGCAGCGAACAAGGTATCGAAATTGACAGCTTCATTTGCACGTGCAAATTTTTTGATATTTCAAACTCTCAGGAATTCATTTTTCATGAAAATGATTTTTCACCCATTTCTACACATACACACACAGCTTTAAGCTACAAAAATCGTGAATATTTCTCTCTCTCTCTCTCTCTTTCTTTCAATCATATTTGTTGTAAATTTTATTCCAATAAGTTTGTACAACTGTTTGAACAATTTGTCCTGTCAGCAGATACTTTTCCTTCCTTCCTCACCTTCTTTGTATCATTAAGCTCTTGGACTACCGTTCAATTTGAGGTGGCCTCAGATGAAATATATTATTAAAAGTGAGAGAGAGAGAATGAGTGAACGAATAGAATACCTTTTTACAATCTCCATTCAAAAAGTGGAGCCTCTTCTCATATTAGCTGGCACTTTCATCACTATCAAATAGACACTTTTTTTCTTTCTTATTCATTCATCATACATAGCGAATAATGCATAAAGTTTGCTCCGAGGTTCTTGTATTTGCATTTATCAATCTCGATCAGTGTCAAGTTTGCCCAAGAGCGATCTATCCATTCGAATGTCTGTCTTATCTGTCAGAGTAGAAAGTAATTGAATTTTTACTTTGAAACGATACATATGATTATCTATCTGACCAATATTATATCATCGAACCCACTATCGAACGGAATCATTAGAAGAGTTGCAGTATCATTGTTTCATTCTGATATATATTCATGAATTTTTGATATGTTAATGAGAGAAGTGAAAAATTGATAATCTTCGATTGGTTTTGACACTGTTCACTAAGACATTTGATATGAGGATTGAATTGTATCCATCTTCTTTAGCCTTTTATTAAAATTTGTTCGTGATCGATTGACAGTCAATCTTTCTTATGATTTTGTAGTATTCATTTCATTTCATGATGAAGATCATGGACAAGATCATTTTGATTTGAATTACTCAGCTCTCTCTCTCTCTCTCTCTCTCTCTCTCTCTCTCTCTCTCTCTCTCTC
>QZCP01000445.1:56497-179746 GCA_003956705.1 Brevipalpus yothersi
CTCTCTCTCTCTCTCTCTCTCTCTCTCTCTCTCTCTCTCTCTCTCTCTCTCTCTCTCTCTCTCTCTCTCTCTCTCTCTCTCTTTCTCTTCTGAGCTCTTCCTCTCATTATCTGTGTCCGTTTAATTGCCTACTTTTTGGCCTCTATTCTGATTTAGCCAAGCCCATTCTTTGTTATCATCAAGTTTTCTTCCCTTTGACCTCCAATTCGATAGGCCAAGTCCATAGCCAGAAGCTAAGTTTCATCGTTTCCATTATGAATTCGACTGCATGATAATTCTAATTTTTCGAATTTGATTCACTTGATAACTCTCTTCTGCAATATATAGACATATTTGATTATCATTTGCATTTATTCGAATACAAATTTTTTATGCTTGTACTCTGTCAGAGATGTATTTTGGATGAAAACTGTGTTCGAGTGTCTTAACTTGAGTTGAGTTCTCATTTCTCATCGTGTCGAATTTTTATCATTTGTCAAAGTTACGATGAACTCTAGAATGGGCATCGAGCAGGCTGAATTAGATTGGATTTATATCTATAAAATTCCGATGATCAGCTGGCTCCAACTGATATTTGCTATCATATGAATAATAATCTCACTCCAGTTTGTTTGAATGACTCTTCGCTGATATTGAAAGCTCCAAAATACGCTTGTAATTGCCTTCCGATATGTTTGATTCAAACTTTCTCTCTCTCTCTCTTGAACAGAGCTATTCAAGTGAAACTACTCTGACATCATCATCTCACTATGAGTCGTCTGAAAAAAATCATCAATCGAAGATCAGAGGTATAATTCAAATCTCAAATCGTATAAATTGTTTAACATGGTGTCTTACAAATTCAACCCTACGATTCAATCCTCACAGCTAGCAATGAATCGATACCGAACGAGGCACACGAAAATCCGAAGATAACTATCCGTCTCAATTCTGAGGAGAATCAAGAAAGACGTCGAATAAGTGAGATCATACGAAATCTGCTGCGCCGTCGACCACCACTAGATTATTTGCGAGAAAAGGGCATCTTTAAAGGTAAATTTCTTTCTCCTTTGGTTTTGGTTGAAAACAGTTCATCGACTCACTTTTGATCTGATTTACTAGATGAACCAGTATTCGGAAGTGATTTGGTAATCCTGTGTGCAAGAGAGGGACAAAATGTTCCAACCATCGTTCGAGTTTGTGTCCAGGTTATTGACCAGCATTTGGATACTGATGGTCTCTATCGTATTTGTGGTAATTTATCTGAAGTTCAGAAACTTCGATTCCAAGTTAACAATGGTCAGTGTGACTTTCCATGTCGATTAAATTTTTCCATGCAAAATTTGTGTTCTTCTAATTGTGAAGTTCCATTTCGAATTTTCAGGTAACTACCAAGGAATCAAATCTCAAAGTAACGTTCATGTGATAACAGGACTATTGAAATTATTTCTACGGGATCTACGAGAGCCTCTTTTTCCGTTTGACCTATTCAACTCGTTCATGAAATCAGTTGGTAAGACAATAGGAGTCAATTTTGTTTTTCTTGTCTCATCTGTTTACTTCTCTGAGCAGCTATTACAGACAAAGAACGTCGATGTAAATTCTTGAGTGGTCTAATCAAGCAACTACCTGCGAGCAATAATCAAACTTTGAAATTCATTCTCGCACACCTTCTCAGGTGAGGTTTATCTTCAGTAATTGTTATCAACTGAATCGAATTTTTTCTCTTTTCATAGAGTTGTTGACCATCAAGAGCAGAATCGGATGAAGCTACAAAATTTGGCAATCGTATTTGGTCCTAGTCTGATGTGGCCTAGGAGTGAAACGAAAGATCTGAATCATGATATGATGCTGAGAGTTAATTGTAATAAGGTTGTTGAAGAATTGTTGGTTGAATTCAAAGTATTGTTCAGCGATTAATAGAGCCCTGAACTAATTGGTACGCATTCCTTCAAGAGTTTTTGTTAATATTATTTATTTTTGCGTAAGTTTCGGTGATTCTCAAACTGGCATTTTTCTTTCTAATCCTCTAATCTTACTTAAAAAATCATTATCATTCTCGTAAGAGAATTGTATTTAATTTTGTTGAAAATATAGATTGATGATTATTCATCATTCAAAAGTTTCTCTTTGAAATAATTTTAGAATCAAACACATATCACAGTCATCTCATTGGGAAGATCCCATTTTCTTCACATCATCAAGCCATCTTCGGGCCTTAGCAGAAACCTACTCACCCCTGAAGTTAGCCTCTAAAGTACAATATCAACAGTTTCTACCTTTTCCGATGCAAAATTTGGTATAAGTTGTACTTTTGACAAATAATAGCTTCATTCGACTCGGTATGGAACTGCATCTGCGCCAGGTATTCTTCACTCCTGAACTATGATGATGGTCGATCAACTAATTAATGTTGGGAAGCTTCTTAAATATACGATTTACCAGAATTTCTGGTACTGTCCTCAGACATATATTCATATACCTGCAACCAGTATTCATGGTGAGAGTTATTCACTTTGCGAAAAAATCTGAGAAAATCTCATTCCAACTCCAATATGACTAAATAGATGGATAAGTTAGATCATTCTGGCTTCAAATAAAAAGGGAGACCCTCCTGAGTATTGATCCGAAAATAAATCTAGATAAAATGTAAGAGGAAAAATTTTACACAGAGAAGAGATAAAAAATTGTAAAAGTTACATAATTGAATAAATTTGAATGATATTGAAATATTAACAGAAAAATTCTGTTTTGTCAAGCGAATTGAAGGTAAGTCAAAGTTGTATCCAAATATGACCCAACTTGTTCAGCGTTCTCTTTGATGAATGATTGATGAGTACCGTTAATCTTCTGTACCAAAACTTTACCGGTTATATACTGAAAAATGGAATGAAATATCAAATTAAGTATCAAAAAGTTAGAAAAAGATAAAATTTCAATCTTATCGAATCATTGCGAATCATTTCTCACCTTAGATAGTCCATAATCAGGTACTTCAAATTCTTCAACATCATTTTCCATAGGATCTGAGCAACGTATCAATGTCATGTCTCCGGTAAACTTGTTGTCCGTCTTATAGAAATAGGTTAATTTCATTTTATGATAATATCGTTCAGCTGCAGCGGCCACTTTCTTCGAATCACAAACATAATCAGTTTGCCTATTAATCAAGTCAGCCATCACTTGATATCGTTTCTCCTTATCATTAACCAGAGTAAGATGTTCTTTGAGACGATCAAGATCGCCAATGTTGAGGAAACAAGAGGCAACACCGACCAAAATTTCCACATGAACCTCATGTTCACTGGTGAAACCTTTCTGATTGATCAATCTGCCCGCTTGAGCTTGGAAAAGTTCTGGTGATGAGTCCATCAGAATCAATTTTTCCACCGCTTGTGGTCCAAATTTATCTTGAAGCTGGCATGCAACTTCCATAGCTAAAACACCACCAAAAGAGTAGCCAATAATGTCGAATTGAGATTCTTCTGGATATTTTTCTCGTATCTGATTGACATAAAATTCGCCGATTGTTTGAACTGATTCATATGAATCCAATGGAGCACTCCAATTGACACCGGTCACTGGTCTGGTGATATGTTGTAGCAATGGAGCCATCGATTTGAATGATCCTTCGATGGGAGGGAAAAGGAATACTCGACCTCCATTGCCACTGTTGAGTTGGACAAATATTTCGGATGGTACTTCCAGTGGATCAAAATCAATATTGGCCGCTATGGCCGCATCAGCTGGTGACATGAAAGCAGTTGAATTGTCCGATTTTTTGCGTCTCTCCTCAATCTTAGGTATATCTTTGATCTTGAGATTTCGAATTTCTTGAGTGGACAATACTAAATCATATTCTCTTTCCAGACCTTGCTTAATTTCAACCGTCATCAGAGAATCCATTCCCAGATCACCGAGTGTTGAATTTGGATCTAATTTTGATGGATCCTTGACACCGAGAACATGACAGATTGTGGTGAGAAGACTTTCTTTACCGGAAATTGCTGATCTTTTAGTATCAGCGAGAACAATTGATGACACTACAGCGTATGGAGATTGAACAAATTTATCCATAGTCTCGAATATGGACGGTAACCGTTGTGGTACAGTTCCAGCGATATTCAAATCATTTCCACCCATAACTTCGGCCACAAATCCAACATCACCCAAAGCACCCCACTGGATAGCCAATCCAGGTAGATTGTCAGTTCGCCTCTTTTCACATATCCTCTCCAGAGATGAATTAGCGAAACCATAATTTGATTGACCAGCATTACCTTTACCTGCGGCCACCGATGAGAAGCATACAAAATGTTCCAATTCATGGCATCGACTTCGAGTCACCTCATCGAGTAACATTGCCGCTCGTGTTTTGGGTCCAGCAACTTCTTCAAATGTTTCCGCAGTTTGATTCTCAATGAGAGCATCCTTCAACACCATGGCCAACAGGAATATACCACCCACTGGTGCAATACTTTCCGCTTCATCAATCAGCCGGTGGACCGATTCTTTGCTTAAACAGTCTTCATTGGAAATTATTATACGTGGATTAAATGAGGCCGAATTGTTGAGTCGATCGATTGACATTTGTTGATATGGCTCCTTGATGCCCGATCTTGAGGTAAGAATTAGATTAGCTGCTCCTTTGGACAGCATCCAATCGGCAATCTCAAGTCCCAAACCACCGAGACCTCCGGTGATAATGTATGATCGTTCGGGATTGAAGTAAGTTTGAGCAATACATGGATACAATTGTTCATTACTGTTGACATTTGTTTTTTCATCTTGAATTTTGATCAACACTTTTCCGATATGTTTACCAGAGGCCATGAATCGGAAGCTTTTCTCAATTTCATCTCGTTCAAATGTATGATAACTTAATGGTCTCACTTCACCGGTAGTAATTCCATTATACATCAATTGAGCGATTCTGTGCCACAATTCTCGAGCTCTTGAATCACCAAAAACACAATCAGCTTGAAGATGGGCCAAACAGACCACGTGCATTGTTTTATTGTCAGCCAGAAGAGCTCCGTCTTAAGAAATATGAGAGAGAGAGAGAGAGAGAGAGAGAGAGAGAGAGAGAGAGAGAAAATTAGAAGAATTAGAAAAATCGTGAATTCAGGTTAATAATTTCCAGGTAAAGTTTGACTACTTACCTAGCTTATTATTCTGAACGATATCATATTTTCCAATTTCAATGTATCGGCCACTCTCAGCTAGACATCGAACGGATGCTTTCAATTTATCTTCCGCCAAACTGTTCAACACCATGTCCACACCTCGACCATTGGTAACTCGTAACACTTGCTCTTCGAATGTTGTGTCTCGAGAATTGGCGATATGATCATCATCAAGTTGTGGAAATCGTTTTTTCATGAACTCTCTTTTCTCTTGGGTGCCAACAGTGACGAAAACTTCACAACCATGGGCCAAACATATGGACACAGCTGCTTGTCCAACAGCACCGGAACCAGCATGAATCAAAATTGATTCACCGTTACACAGATTGCCTCGAATATTCAGACCATAGTAGGCAGTGAAATAAGCTACCGGTATTGTGGCTGCCTCTTCCAATGTCCACTGACTGGGCACTTCATAATAGCCCACTCTTGAGTCAGCCCAAAGTGAGGTGGCAATTGCCCTACAATCAGTGAATCCCATCACTCGTTTACCATCAGATGTGACACCAGAATATTCCATTCCAATCAGACAATCAGTGAAATAGCCTTCCGGATAGGCATCCAGGGGAATACGTCCACTGGCCACCATGACATCTTTGAAATTGAGTGCAGCATAGTGGACTTTGATGTGTTCCAATTGTAAGTGAGAATTGGCTACCTGTTTTTCACCCCAAACATCTTGGGCTGATCTGAACCACCGGAAACTAGAAAGATCTCCTTTTGTTTTCACATTAGCGTATACATATTTAGATTTCATCATCGGCTCATCTATATCATCAGATGGTGAGCTCGCTAGACAACCGAGAATGCCTTCCTTCACCATATTGAATGTAAGATTTTTTCGAAGAATATCGGCTGGAATTTTGATGCTTCCATCAGAATTTCGATCCAAACCACTTGGACAATAGTAGCATTTGATCATTCCACCTTTTGGCTCTCGCCGTAAACATGTGGTCAATCCCATAATTCCATTGGTCAATCCTTCACCAGCTAACCATATTGTTTTCGATTTTTCATTCAGATCGTTCTTGAGTGTATCGACCCATTCGAAATTGTTCTCAGTGACCTGAATAATGCTCACCTCTTTCTCAATTGTTTCCAGATCAACAGTTTTTCGTAGCAAAATTGATGCCCATCCTTCTGATTCGATAATTTTTTCGGCCACTACTGTGAATCCGCTACTCTGAATGTGATCATTGATCGACTTTATATCACCAAAATCTGGCTTGGATATTCCAAGCAATTCCATGAGAACCTCTTCCAGGTTGGTCAAATGATTTCGGAAACTGAGTAACAAGAATCCATCATCTTTTATGCACTCATAGCAAGTTTGCAGTGATTCTTTGAGGTCATACACTGCTGTTTCTGATCCTAGCATGATACTTGATCGATAGTCTCGAAACACGAATAGATCAGATGATTTCAGGTCACCCATACGTTTGGGATCAGTCGAAAATTTGACCATTTTTTGACCAGGAGCATCAACATGTTGGAAATTTTCCTCAGGAACCACCAGCATCGATGTACATCGGAGTCCATTGAATTCCAAGAATGTGCTCAAATATTCATTGATAATATCGTAAGTGAAATTGATTTCGGACACATTAATTGTTCGTCCACTTATATTGTCAGTGATGATTTGCAATTGTGATTGAATTGAATGGTATAAAGGCTCTCGTAGAAGCATATCTCGAGGTAAACGTTTTCGATTTTTTTCAATTAAATCTCGCAATTTTTCCAGAGGACTTAACTTCACCTCATCTTCAGCATCCACTGAATTATTATTATCATTTTCATTATTATTATCATCTCTTTCTTTCTCTTCTTTTTCCTCAAGTGACAAAGCTTGCTCAAAAAGGGATAGTAAAGCATGTTTCTCTTCACCAAGAGATGTGGTTCTCTTAATTTGTTCAGCATCATCTTTGGACAATTCAGTGTTATATTTGATTGCCTCAACACATTTGATACACAATTGTTCATATTCGATCAGGTTGGTTGATAATTTGACTGGCATGGTCAAAAGTTCATCGTATGGAACGAAACGAGAAACTTCCAGACGAGCTTGTTGACTTTTTTGACGTCTTTCTACTGGACTTGCTTTCAATCCTTTCAGAATTAATCCTGGTGCAACACCAATATTGGCCACAGGATCAAATCTGACCTCAATTTCACGCTTTCCAGTCTCTTTTCGATGTTCTTCGAGTGCCTCTTCCGTTTCATTGATATTGATGTACACATATTCCATGTAGGTTGGTAGGTATAGACGACGTTGCTTTTTGGACAGAACGGCAATCTGAAGACATGAATCGGCAAAACTGATCCAATGATTTTGATACTTGATCATTGCACTACTACCATCAGCTTTGGCTTCAACAATTCCCTGAAATGATTCACCATAATCGTAGCCACGAACACGAAGCTCTTTGTAAATATCTTTTCGCTTGAGGATCAGTTCATTTTCTTTATCTGGTCTTTTGGCTAATTTAAATTGATCCTGTTCTGATGTAAATTTCACTTTCGGTAATCGCCACCGACCGGTGACACAGATTGCACCACCTTCAGTGATTGAAAATTCTTCTGAATTCAAATTCAAATTGCACACAAATCGATGAGTTTTGCTAGGATCCATAACAGTTGCCCGATGAAGTTTGACATCCATAAATTCGAGAGCAAAATCACGTCTCTGGGCTACACCAAGTTTCAATATCACACTTTCCCACGCAACATACAGATATCCGGTAGCCGGAAACAGAACTCGGCCATCAATGAAGTGGCCACGTAAGAATTTCCATGTTGAATTTATCAGCTCAATACTGTATTTCAAATCTTGTGTCGGTGTGAAATATTGTGGAAAACGGCAAACATTGTGATCTATGGAGTGATCCCATTCGATCAGATGACTTAGACATGGTGTTTCTCGTGCCACTGGATAGGTAACCTGTGGATATAGTTTCTCAATCGATGGATTATGGCCAGCCAAATAGAACATTCCGATGGCCAGCATAATCGAATTATCGATACATCCAATTTGTTCATTGACCGTGATCATTGGATGACTTAATGTTTCGGGTTTGATCATACTTTCAGCTGCCCTTAAGGTTGAATCATCAGGTCCAATTTCAATCATGGCACAATTATTTTGTGGTATATACTTGAAACAATTTGCCAAATTATTTGTTTCGATAACCATTCGCACAATATATTCGGTGGTCAACATTTGGCAGTCCTTATCGTCCCACATTTTAGCTGGTGCTGATGTGCATAACCATTTATCAGATCGTGATCGATCGATTGATTCATTACCCAAAATTTCAGATATTTTGTCTCGCAAATTTCGAATATTTCCAGCATCAGATGGTGAATTGTGGTGAGGACGAATACCATGAATACTTATCTCCTCATATTTCACCTCTGATTCTTGTAATTTGCCAATCAATTTTTTCACACTATTACTGCTACCACTCAAAGTGACCACAGTTTTTGCCTCCATTGATACCAATCCAATATCATCTTCATCGTTAATCATTTGCTCAATTTTTTCCCACTCTTCATACACTCGAATAGTAACCGATTTTGTACTAACTGTTGAACAATAATTGCCAATCACATAAGCTATCTTGAGTGCTTCCTCGCGAGTTAAGCAGCCATCAGCATAGCCAGCAGCAATCTCACCGAAACCATGTCCAACAATACCATCAGCTTCCAGATCCATGTGTTTAATTAGATCAAAAAGTGTTGTCTGTAGGGCCACAAGTGATACAAGATTTTCGGTAAATTTGATGGGCTTTCGTGTACCGGTGAGTATCTTTTCAGTGTCAATATTGAAATGTTTGCGTGTAAATGAGTTGATTGTGGAAATGTTGTGCTTGAAAAAATTCAATCTCATCAATCCTTGGCTCATATGATTGAAATTACCGTAAATTGAGGAAAAAAGAAGCCACAGAGACCTACGACGATCACACGGCTGATTAACTGTGGTGATCACTTTACCTCTATCAATTAGTGCCAATCCTCGTGCAATCAATCCAGCATCTGGCTTAATTTTACTCAAATCATTCACCAGTGCCAGTGTGTCACGGCTAAGTGTTGCCAAATTTGCATTAATAAATTGAATCATTCGGCCAACACCTTCCGTTGTTCGATTACACATCACCACCAATCGAGGCTGATCGTATTCATTGATCACATAATCACACTGTGGATCAATTCGTTTACCGTTCGCTTGCAGTATTGCGTGAACATTGACACCACCGAAACCAAATGAATTGACTGGTATCAGATCATTATCAAATGGAGTCACCTCAAGGACCGGCTTGATGATCCCCTTCACCAGTCCTTCGATGAATGGATTTGCATCCTTGAAATTAATGTTTGGTGGTATTTGGCATGTTTGAAATATTTTGATAACCTTCGATATGGCAGCAAGAGCTGAGGTACCTTCCGAATGGCCCATGTTCGATTTAAGACATCCGACTAGTAGCGGTTTTTCACTATCTTTACGAAGTGCATGCAGTAATGCTCGAGTTTCCACTGGATCACCGGCTTTGGTACCGGTCACATGGGCTTCCACATAATCAATACATTCCGTATTGATGCCCGTCTTACTGTATACACGATTCATGAGATCCAATTGTGTCTCGTATCGGGGAAAAGTGATACCTTCCGGCTTAAAGCCATCACAATTGGTTTGACAATCCACAATACGAGCGTATATTCGCTTTGATGCACCTTGCCGTTGGACAAATATGGCCACAACTGCCTCCGAACGACAGTAACCATCGGCAGATGAATCGAGACACTTTGATTTGCCATCCGTTGACAGCATACTGAGTGAATAGAATGCAAATGCAATTTGGGGTCGAAGTTGAATGGCCACACCGGCAACCAAAAATTGGTCACATTCACCGGCCTCCATTGACCGTAGACCTTGGGTCAATGCGGAAAAACTAGAGGCACAAGCACTGTCCACCATTACTGATGGACCTCGCCAATCGAAAGTATATGGTAATTTTGATGCTGAAAATTGTATAAAATCTGGTGGCTTTGTGTCATCTTCTCGCTGACCAACATTTGTATCATCGTAACAAAATCCAAGAAAGAAGCCAGTCTTTGAGCCTCGAAGAGAATCGGGATCAATTCCTTTTCAGTTGGAGAAAAATTGGATTGTGGTGAAGAAAAAAAGTTAATTATAATGCTCGAAAGACCACCAAAATTATCCAGTTTATGTAGACCTTTGCGATAAATGACTCTGATTTTTAAGATATGTAGGTATTTCATGCGAGAATCAAACCCTCACTAAGAGTTCATAATTGATAGGAAATTTATAATTCTTAGGACTACTTCCACATGGGAGGGTGCTTCCTGGATGATCGAGTAATCAAACCATCAGATAAATCGTCTAGCAGTACAGTGTAATTGAAAGATGATATCCATATTCTATTCTCGATTCATGGTTCTCGAGGGATTGCCTAGTTTTTCGAAGGCTAATATATTCTCATGATTTTTGTAGTAACCTGATTGGCTTCGTAAAAAGATCAGAACTAACTTTCTCTCTCTCTATCTTCCATCAGATTGCGGACTGAAATTCTTACCTGCATCCCAAATGGCTTCATATGCCACCTCATGGAGTACTCTCATTTGCGGATCCATCAGGTCAGTTTCTTTTGGATCGAATTTGAAAAATTCAGCATCACATTTTTCGATGTTGGGAACTTTTCCATTAAAGTGTGGAAGACCCATAGTTCCTGGAAGGAGATAGAGAGAAAAAGAATGAGTATCAATGGCAGCGGTGGTATTGAATTAATTCATGAGGAAATTTTAAGCAAAAAGCTTTGATTGCACCCGAAAACCTTAGCATTATTAGCTCTGTTAACGGGTTTTTACTGTATTCTTCGTCCAGTCTCTATGTATGAATATGTGTTTACTACTGTTATTTCAGTCATCAAACCGAATCTGATAGGAAAACCTTTTTTACACTATTTCGGATAATTATCATGCCTTCAAATCGAACCATTCGAAAAGAGAATCATTGAAATTTGATTATCAATCCCATCATCCACCTTCAGGCCATCGTTTGGCATTTGTTGGTTTTGCCAAAAGCATTTTCGAAAGGTTCTCTCTCTCTCTCTTTCTCTCTTTAAGGTCAGTTACGAAAAGTGTAAAACGACTTTTGTTTCGAATTGAATGGTCGCTTTGATTGCGTGCACAATCGGTGAGGAAAGGCAAATTGTCAGCTTCACAAATCACAAATCAGCATTCTTAATTCATTTCTCTCTCTCTCTCTCTCTCTTGTCTTATTATTATTATTATTATTGTTGTTCATCTTCTTCTCTGAATACCGATTCATTTAACAACATACCGATATGTTGAATCGACTTTCGAACTTGGTACAAAGTTTAATCACTACTGATGCCATGTCCTAATCAAGTGTGAAGAATCTCTCTTTTCACTCTCAAATGTCCATACTCAAAAAGGTTCTAAGATGGAGTAAACTTTCTCTCTCTCTCTCTCTCTCTCTCTCTCTCTCTGTCCCCATCCAGTTTGTTGGTGAATGAATGATTGGAATGTTTATTAAACAAATAAGATATTGCTGAATCGTCGTACGTTTTACGGAAACTGTCCTCTCTCTCTCTTTCAGGCCAGCAGTATGGTGAATGAGTATTCCTTTACTTTCGACAAGGTCCAGGAATGCCCAATCATTTGACAATCGGTCAATCAAATAATATTCATGTTTCCCATCACCAAAACATTTACACACACTCATACACTAACGCTATTATTATTTCCTTTCTGATGAGCGATAATTCCATGTAATGCGCTGGCACGACCGATAGCCGCGGCCTGTCAGGATGATTTTCACTCGAAATTCCAAGCAGATTTGAAATTATTTGGTAAAACACGCTCACCTCGTCATGTCCACTTTCACTATCATTCCAGGAGAGAAGAAAAAATTTTTTCAACTCATAAGTCGTAATGTGCCCAGCGGCATATTTGATTTGGTCGTTTTTTCGTCTCATATTCTCTATCTCTTTTCTTTTTTGTTTTGTTTTCGGAAATGTTTATTGTTCACTTTCTCTTCTTTTGACTTTCACATCACCATATCGATAGGTTATCGGAAGATGGTCACAAATAATTTTCTTTTCTCAACCCATTTATTATATGGTTGAATTTTTCTCCTCATTTTCTCCTCAAAAATTCGGAAAAAAAATTTGAAGAAGGAACAAAAATTTGGCCCACTAAATGTAGTGTCCCACTTAAGTCAGAGAAAAAACGTACGGAATATCATGATACATCACATTGTGAGAGTACAATACCGTTTATCACTCATATTTTATCCTTTTTGATGGCCAATTTCAAGGATAATTTTTGTGAAAAAAAATTAATTTATCAACTCCTTCAACTAGCGATACATTCGACAAGAATACATGATGTACATTCTTCTTGGTCATTCTCAAAGATATTTGTTGCGTAATGATTTTTGACAATTTTTTCGAGGTGAAATAGATAAGATAGCACATCATCTTCAACTTCTCTCTCTCTCTCTCTCTCTCTCTCTCTCTCTCTCTCTCTCTCTCTCTCTCTCTCTCTCTCTATTTGAGGACATTCTGCTTGAATTAATTTTTCTGATCAAAAAGAAAAGATCAGCAAATTCTATCTTCAATCACTCAAGATAACTACAACATAACGTTCCAGGCACGCAAAAAAACACTCAACCTACAAGTTTCATAGAATGATAGAATGTAAACAATCTCGAAGAATAATTTTTTCCATAGAAAGACAATTTTCTCTTATCAATGATCTACATCTTGTTTTTTTCCCGATAACAAAAAATCATGGGAAACTGACTGAAACAATTTACGTCACATATACATGATGATCGATTGGTCTTGGGAATACCTTCGGACTTTGTTCCTTCTCTCTTGGATTCTCTTCCTCTTGCATCTTCTTTTCTCTTGTACATTGTTGAAATAGGAAACAATTTTGATTAACATTAAAATGATACAAAGATTTCAGACTGTATATACATGGTGTTGTGCACTTTTCCTCGTCAATGACCCTGTTGGTAGGCATCTATTTATATGATTGAAAATCTCATGGATTACCTTCTTCATGATCATCTGTTAATCACCTCTATCCAGACAATTTTGGTGTTCACTTGCCATCCTTGCCTACCATAATCATTATCAAAAGTGTCGATTCAAACATGTCTATGAGCAATCAAATTTTGCTATTGGATGTAAATTTCCTGGTTTTCCCAAATAACCTTTCTTCTTCTTCTTTTTTCGGGACAAAAATCTGCTCCTCTCACACAGAGGAGGAACCATGGGATCGGTAAAATTCTAATTTTGAACGATTTTCTCTCTCTCTCTCTCACCAATTTAATTTAGCCGGTTACTAGGGGCTAAGAATTTTTCAATACTAGTAGAAAGGGGAAAGAGATTTTGATACAGAGGATAAATGAAAATTAAGAGGTTGGTTGCCCAAGAGCAACCAAGACGAACTTTTTTTGCACCATGATGCTCATCCTCCTAATGATGCGTCCAAAACCCGAATAAGTACAAGAAGATGCTCTTGAGCTGACCGTGAGGGTTATTAATCGTTTTTCTCTCTCTCTTTTTCTATATCTATCTATCTTTTCGAAAACTGGTAAGAACAGGGTAAAAAAACTGAAATTCCTAAAGTAATTCAGGCACTGTAACTTACTTACATACTTATCAGATCTCTCTCTCTCTCTCTCTCTCTCTCTCTCTCTCTCTCTCTCTCTCTCTCTCTCTCTCTCTCTCTCTCTGATCAGCCTCCTAGCCTCATCTTTTTACCAAACTTTAGCATTGGTTACATACTGACATTCATGTAACTCCTCACTTGCCATATAAATCTGATTTTCAATGTGAATGACTTGTAAGAAGTATATCTTATAACATCTCTCTCACATACACACATATACTCTCTTGAGATCACATCTTCACTCTATTTCATCTCCTTTTTCCGTCTCAATTTCACCATGATCTCGTGATCAATTTCACTGGATTCAGTGAGGTCAATTTTCCTGTCGACTTGAATTTTTCAATGAAGAAGAGGAATTTTCTTCTTCTTCTCTCTAATACTGCCAAGCTCATAAATTCATCCACAAAAATCATCACGCACTTGACCCACATGATGTGTGTGACACCCGCACAATTGGCTTACAATCTTCCGGACTCATTTTGCATCAAGTATCATGACAAAAATAAGACATGTGTCATGAACAAGTGGGTACGATTTTCGTATAAACTTTCTCAACAATATGAGTGTGAATAAGGAATGTCCAATTAAAATGCTATTGCCTAAATTCTTTTCACTCTTCATATTTCGAAATGCACACAAGAAGAAGATTCAACATGACTGACTCAAAAAATTCGAATGAATTTCGCAAGAATGTCCCGGACATGATGCAATAGACAATCGAGATGAATGGAAAGTGTGTAAATTTCAACTTCCTCAGAATAAGATGAGTGAAAGGTTTTAAAAGAAAATGTCTTCTTCATGCGAATCTCTTGAATAATTGAATAATTAATGACTATTTGTTATTAGTCAGCAACAACAATCAAAAGAATCGAGTAGCAATTGTACCGGTCAGTTAAGTATACATCTTTCATGCGACATTATATATACATTTTATGCATACTTATCATGTTGAATTGTGATTTTGATCATATATAATCGAATTTTTTCAAAAAAGAGAACTGTTATTTATCCAGCTGATACCTGTCATTTTCATCTTCTCTCTCTCTCTTTTTCTTCGATATCGATGCTCAATCACTAATCGAGGTCTTCAACTATAGCCGATTGTAAGTTAGCTAAATATTTTTCGAAGGTCTCATTTATTAGAACTGTGAATCATGGCATGAGTACTCAAGAGAAGAGAGAAAATTTGGATGAGGAACATTTTCAAGTTTCAATATTAATTGTGATTATCCTTGGAATGGTTAAGAGAAAGAGTAAGAGTAATCAGAGTAATCGAATTCATACTTTGAAACTCAGCGATTAATTTTTTTCAGTAAGAGGTCAATGCTAAAGATAGCACCCAAAAGCTATACTCTTGGAATCAAATTCGAATTGATAGATAATCCAATGTATGTAATCTCGATTTATCTTTAAACAAACTATCCTTCTGACTGTATCAAAAGTTGGACTGCCTCAAGCATCATTTTGCACTTCTTTTTATATTCGGTTGATAAACATCCCAAACACTGTTAATGGTGGTCACTTTCACTTCCACACATTTTTTTGGGGACATCTTGTACCGCTTCCTTCTGTACAAAATATTTTGCTGGTAAAATTGAGGAAATGGATTGCTCAAGGTGAACAGTAAGCAAATAGGTCACACGATGGAATTTCCATCTATCGAAGGCTCTAGGTTTCTAGTTATGCAAAATTTTGATTTTAACCGAGTTCACCAGATGGTTGATGGTGCGGAATAAAGATGCTATATATAGTGTATAGTGTATAGAGTATCAATAAATTGGACTGATTGATGTTATTCGAATAAATATGAATGCAACTCACCTATGGGCCATCTTCGATCGTCAGCTGTATAAAGTTCTTCTCCTCGAATGAGTTTACCCCAAAACTCTTCGATATTGGCCGATTCTGGATATCGTCCTGAAACTCCCGCAATCACAGGTTTGCCGTCCATAGCTGATATTGGGAAATTCTCACCTCCTCAATTGTATAGGTATAACAATAAAAAACTTGGACCGGGGAGACAAAAAAATTCTCCCCAGAAAATGAGGAATATATATTTAGGGGGAATTCACAAAGGAATGTCAAATTCAAATACTATAAGCCTATGATTTACACTCGAATAGAGAGAAAAACAATATGTTACACCACCATAAAAATTACAAAATTCCTTAATCGTGATATTCGATAAAATACTTTCGCAGTTAGAACCTGCGAACTGAACGACAAGTGTGTATGGTTGGGTTTGTGGGTGAGAGAGAGAGAGAGAGAGACAAAAAGTGGACACTCTGGTCCTGTTTCGGGCACAAGAAAATTTCGTTTATTCCTCAGCGGGAGAAAATGATATTTCTTCAAGGAGGAGAGAGAAAGAGAGAAAGAAAGAAAGAGAGAGAGAGAGAGAGAGAAAAGAGGAGCAGGTTCCAGGCTGATCAGGGATGGACACCAAAGTACGAGTATGGGATAGCCGAATAGAGGAGGAGTTGAGGAGGCAAAAGTTAGTAGTAAAGGTAGTGGAAATAGTGGAAGGGTATATTGCTGTCATAGATTTATTGTAAGAAAGAATATTCAGTTGGTTCACTGTTTTCCTGATGATTCGTGCAAAGTTCCAATCAAATTACAGGATTCATTTGATTTGAAAATGGTGAGAGAGAGAGAGAGAGAGAGAGAGAGAGAGAGAGAAAAGGGAAAGAAAAAGACCGAATAAATATCAACCTTGTTGTTTTTTTGCTTTAAATTGACGTTTTCTTTTCGTCACTTATTTCTCTTTGCCTTGTAACTGTATGGATCATATGATGGGACAAGAGGACACACTTTCTCTCTCTCTCTCTCTCTCTCTCTCTCTCTCTCTCTCTCTCTCTCTATTTTGATAATCGCTGCGGACGCATTTCAATGTCCCGTCTAGTCCATTTAGACCTTTTTTTATATTCATTTTTACATTGCTCAACCCTCCTTCATGGTCGTTATTTGTTGAAAGTGAAGAAAAAATCATCATAAAAAATGTTTACTTCATTAGAACTTCCTCCTACTACTATCATAAGCTCATAAAACACTTTGTCTCATTGAATCAATGTTCGTGAGCGAATGAGTTTCGATGAATTTTTGTCTTATTGTATTGAGAGACCGATTGTTCAAAATGGACTGAAATAACTGTATTGCTATTTTGAAAATTATTTCGATAAATGATTATTATCTTATAAAATCAGAAGTGTGTTGAGAGGTAAATGATGGCCTATTCGATGAGGACCCCACCATTCATGATCAGGAAAGATTATAATTTTAGTTCCTGGATATTCATGACCATCACATCAAACTTCACACAAGGATAAAAAACCAAGTGTTTATTAAGAGATGAACATTTTAAACTGTATTGTACAGATAACTGTCTATGAAAATGCATTTTTAACCATTACGACCTGATAATTCGTTGAAAGAATAAGAAGCAAATCAGAGTGAAGAGGTATAACTGCAATTCGAACGATTCGTTTCAAATAAGAATCAAATTATCAGATCTGTAAAACTACGAATCATAATATGATCACTAGACTTGTGCATCTCAAGCTTCATTTTTGTTCTCAAACATTATAAGAATTTTTATCATGCAAATAAATCTATATTTTGTACGTTTAGACTGGATTTCATGAGTCATAGAGATAAAAGGCTTTACGATATCTTGGAATGATTTGTTCAACTTTGAGCCCATCACAGGGTCAGAGATCATAGGTAGGCTTCTCGAGACCTTCACATAAGGCTGATGAAGGAAAATTCTTCTAATTCATGTTACACCAGAACACTGATTATAATCGTCAAGTTTGAAGCTTACCGATAGTCTATTGTGCAATTTTCGAATTGTATACCAGAATAGTTGAAATTCGAGCAAGTGAGATAAGAGTTGCTTCGTTACTTTAAGTTATTTTCTGTGCAATTAAAAATGATGGAAAATTATTCGTTTGGTAAACACAAATAATATTTGGGCGTGAGTGGGCTAGTGTTTTTAGAGAATATCTCAATAAATGGTGTAGGATGCTCTCAAGCTGGGAAAGGAGACAAAATTATCATTTGGAAATTTCTAGAGAAGTTGAACAATCAGTCATCATTTTTACATGGGATTTTTTACATCAATTGTTGGAATTTACACAAATTTTTCGCAATTATCTTTATTTTTCAATTGATCGAAGTTTTCCATTGAATGTATTCTTGATACAATTTTTATTACCTTTTCGTTTGTATTCACTAGGTGATTCACTAGCGTGTTTAGTTCATCTAACTCCCAACGCTTTCTCAATCCTCTGGAAATTCCAATCTCCATTTTCAATTCAGCTATCTCTACGACTATGGGCACAAGTTTTTCACCTGATGTCGAGTTTTTCCTCGACTATCCACGGGTAAATATGACTTTTTTGAATTTTCCAAGTTAATTCGAAACTATACGTAACTTCAGCTTAGCTCTGAGAAAAAAATACTACTTTCGCAACAAGTGTCTGGTTTTTCTCTCTGACAAGCTTTTATCATCTACCAAGATCAACCGAGAAATGGAGAGAGAGGAAAGTTCTTGGCCATTTTATCCAGTATATGACAGAACATTAGGGTCAATAAATCACTGAGATATATTCCTCTTGCAAGCATATGATGGCAAGAGAGAAAGAGAAAGAGAGAGAGAGAGAGAGAGAGAGAGAGAGAGAGAGAGAGAGAGAGAGAGAGAGAGAAAGACTAGTTCGTGTTCTTGTTACAAACTTCGTCACTCTTGATTCGTTTCGTTGCCACTAGATATCACTAGTTTTGCAAACGTTCAAAGATTTACAGAATGTCAGCCGCAAGGCTTTGAATAAAAGTTTTTCGAACTTGGAACCAGAAATCGAAATTTTACCCAAAATGTTATTCGCCAATTATCTCAAGCATATCCAAGAAAATGGCTATATAATTAACTCAGAAAAATTGATTCAAACCTCATGTCTTTTTATCTTTGTCTGAAGATAAAATTATGTAAGTAGTGCTTCAGGGTTTAGAAAGGGCTTAGAAAGGTCAAACAGGAAAATGGGAGCATGAATCACATAGAGCAATTCTTTTTTTTCTTTCTTCATGCAATCAATCAATTTTCTATGTACAATTAATATTAATTATGTTCAGAGGAGTCCTTTTACAGAGAAAAGCTGGTTTGATGCACTTGAAAGTTTATCTAAGATTTATCATTTATCTTTGAACCTCCTCTTTCGCTTTCATATCACGGTACAGAGAGCGGCAGGTGAAAATCTATGAATAATGTGATGAAACGAATCACGATTCTAATACACTTGCTCTCTCTTTTTCTTTCTTTCTTTTTTCATAAATTACGAAAAAAAATCTCAGGTAATTCTTTTCCCTTTCATGATGGGCCATTTCAAGAACCCAGTTTCTCAAGTGTCTCAACCTTGTGAGAATTCCTCTCTGGCCTATCTACATTTTCCATATCATTGTATCTCATTTTTTCCCTTCAAGATATCGATTTGAATCAACCAATTACCTATGAATTGATTGAAAATTTCATTGAATCTCGATTGAGAAAAAGACGAATTCATACAACAACTGACTTGGCCCATACTCATTGAGAATATTGATGTATACAAATGATCCGATATATTACTGTATCGCTACTGTACTAACAAGGTAGAAGAAAACTTTCATACATCAAGTACTCCTTAAAACTGCTCGTCAGCAATCGGATGCTTTTTAGGTCATGTTTCGTGTGTGTTCAATTTCCATCATAACAAGTGTGGTTGGACACTCTCTTGTTTTTAGCCATTGAAGCATGTGGGTGCCTTGTAATAGATACTCAGATTGTTTGCACTTCTTTTTCCATTCACTTTTCTCTTATTTTCACTCAAAATTTAATCATGTAAATCACTATAGATAGACATGAATGATCACATATACATACACTCATACCAACAATCCTCTCTCTCTTTTCCTTTCTTTTTCATTGAAATTATGTATCTCAAGGGGACATGTTATACTGTATGTCTGGAATTCATGCTATTGCTAAAACAATGACAACATTCAACTAGGATGTATCATTGGAAGAGAAAGAAATGAGAATGGCATGATCATGACGATATTGAATTATGGATGCTTCGGCAGAGTCTGTTAAATGGATGTGAGAAAGAAAGAGAAAGAGAAAACGAAAAAAGATGAAACAATAAGCGTTGGCTGAAGACAATCGGAAATCGGTTTTCAACTACTACTATAACACATTTTATTACCGATTCAAATCGAATACATTATAACGATGAGATGATAACATTGAGATGTACAAAGTGAATTTTAGCAGCACGATGATACAGTATGCCTCATCCTACACCATTCAAGGCTCGAAATTCTTAATTCTTCTCAATCATCTTATGGTCATACGCATTTGGTTAAGCATGGCGATTGCTTCGTTGTGGCTATCAGGCTAAATTATTCTTTCGCTTTCTTATTGAAAAAGAGAGAGAAAAAGAGAGAGAGCATCTTTGCATATTCATTAAGCATATACATTTACACTATTTGCATGATATATTCGAATTCTCATCATTCATGGCTAACATGGGATGTAAATAGGAATGGCTGCAACAATGTGCTTGAATTTGTGGTAATTCGCGCGAAATAGAATATATCATACAGTTTATCAGATAAAATCCATGATCGTGTAAAGCTGTGCTTCTGAACACCTCGAGATGTTTAATTAAACATGGCATCATCTGCTGTGTTTATGAGTGTAATGTTACTTTCATCTTTTTCATGTTCATCATCTTTTTCTAAGTTGATGAGAAATCGAAAAATTGTGAACATTTGCTCTTCTACCATAATATATTGTGTGTAATTATCATGTGATATAATACTTATGCTCTCTTCTACTCACTCCGGTTCCTGTTTCGAATTATACTAAAAATCTGTCAGAATTTTCGTAGCTTCATCCACGATTCAAGATGATTCGTGAACGATTCGCCCAGTGAATATGAAATCATCATCTCTCTCCTCTGAACAACAACAATGATTGAAAAAAATAACTGTACATGCTAATACGCACAAACACCATCGTTCAGTATGTGTGGATTCCTAGGAGCAAAAAGAAGAATGAATATTTACACATGTATAGTACTTCTCTCCTCTTTCCATGTTGGGACATTTGAATAAGTAGATACACATCTCATTTGCCAATCAATTTTGTTCGATTTTCATGTTGATTTATAGACTTTTCTTCTTCCATCCTGAATAAGTTTACTTAATTGTGCCAATTTAATTTTTTTTTTCGTGTTCAACAATATTGTGTCCAGTGAATATTAACTCTCGCCTCCATATAAACACAATCATGACTAATATTCAACCTCATCAATTTTTGACACACTCAGCAATGATTATGTATTTGAAAAGTTTCATTTCCACTGGATTCTTTCCATTTATTCATGACAGATTCATGAAATAGCTTTTCATAGTGAAGAGAGAGAGAAAAAAGGATTCCAATGATGAAAAGTATTCTCTCTCACTTTTTATATGTGATCTCAATCAATCGATTGTTTTTTACTTTCACTCGATAAATGAGTTGACGTTGAAAAAGGCTCTCACCAACAATTTTCTCCCTCATTTTTACCTCTCTCTTTCTCTCTCTCTCTCTCGTGCTTATTATTATAACTGTTATTATTAGTGTTATTGGCATGTTCGCACCTTTTTATCCCAGAGCACTTTTGTTTTTATGTTCAACAAGGTGATCAAACATCATTCCGTGATTAGTGCTTTTTAGTTTTACTTCTCTTGTGAAATTATTATTACCTAATTGTAAATGTATATGTAAATGATACATACGTAATATTTTAAGTTGAAAAATTTTTTGCTTATCTATGAGTGATAATAATCGTTGATTAATATCTGTTCAACTCTCTCTCTATCTTCTGAACTCAAAAACGTACTCATCATCATGATGGGTACTTCAACGGCAACTTCACATCCATCGTTTTATCGAATGATACCAGAATGGGAATCTCGAGTACTTAATTCGAAAAGAACTTCAGCACTAGCACTTCATCATTTTCGGATATGTCCAATGAGAGAAGCCATTCGCCTACGCAAACCATGTTCATCGATCAATAATATCACTTATTCAAAGATACCAGTTTTGAGTACTTCAACACTTTCATTACGATGTTGTCATGTAAGTTTTCCCTCCAAAAAATGAAAGGAACGGAAAAAAAATTTCCTCTTCTTTTCATGGCTTATTTGAATATTCAAATGTGTGTGAAAATTGTGCTTTCTGTGAAAACAATTATCTTTATATGATCATTGTTTGTCTTGAAATATCTGGAAAATGAATGAGGAGGACGTTGCTGTTGTTGTTATCGTTGAGAGAAAGCTGAACATTCTGTTAACTATTCTCGAAGATTGATGCTTCGTTACGATTTGATAAGCTAACTGTACTTACGATCGTTAGTGTACAACATCGTTTTATCAATTTTCACGTTTCAATAGGCGTGTGGCCATGAGAATGATTCCTATGATTGTGTCCGATCAGCTTTTGACATTGTTTGATGGCCTAATATTTTTTTCGATACGCACCAAAATCAATGCATGTTCCATATTGTAATTAACAATCGTGTCCGATTGCCTTACTGGGTTATGTGGCTATTGATTGCACTATCACTCACTGATTTGCATATTTTTGAAACCTATTAAATCATAATCATCACAAGGTTCTCTCCTGAAAGGTCACTGAACGACCTGGGACAGGCAGGTGTTGAATATAGCAACAACAAAAATCAATCATGGTCATGTGAATCTATGAAGAAGAGAGAAAAAAAAAACAAAGTCAGCTCTCTATGAGCTCATGAATTCCATGAACGACATCGACACATGATCAAAATGCTTGAACATGTCTTTCTCTCATACAATTACTAGTACAGTTATAGTTGAAAGATTATTTTCTCAATTCTTGTACATATGCACATTGTACTTCAGTGAGCTAAGCTCTCTTCAAAATGAAAAACTCAAATCATCATGATGAAGATGAAGAGAGAGAGAGAGAGAGAGAGAGAGAGAGAGAGAGAGAGAGAGAGAGAGAGTCAAAGTATTCTCTCTTGTCATCTTTTGATGATGAAATTCATTAGACAATAAAAATAAGAATAGAGATTGTGTCTTCATATCCTTCCTCTTTCTTGTCTCATTGTCTCTCACTTGATTGGAGTTCTTCTTTTTTCCTTCAAGTTTTAGCAATAGTTGATGTGTATTTTATCGGATGTGGGCAAAAAAATATTTCAATATTAAGAATATGTGTATCTGATGAACACTAATATAAACCATCAGCAGAGAAGTTACTGAATTTTATCTACCCGAAAATCTTCCCTACCAAGTGAATGTCCAATCTGGAGATAAAATATTGAATCGTATCCAAATAGCTTACCATAACCACCATGATCACTCACACACACACTTCCACCACTATCAACCTATCCATCAGAATAGCCTCGTGAGACCATTGTTTTTCTTCTTCCACTTGTGAGTTTAGCCAAAAGCATCAATAGCTGTGCACGCCAAGCTGTATGAATGTATGTATGTACCTTTAGTTTATTTAATTGACTTCACCTGTTTATCATTGAAGAGAGTGAGGAGTGAAGGCGAAATATGAGAGAAAGAGAAACACAAGAAATGAGTCTAGCCGAATGTTGATCCAAAGGCCAACATCATCATCATCGTAATTTTCAATATTGTCTGATTTATGTATCCACCAAACAAGTGTGTGAACATTACACTGAATCACATAAATTTTGGACTCATATCATTTTGGATCTTCTATTCTTAATCGAAAGTTCTGTGTATATGTGTTCATGAAATCAATTATTTTTTTGCACTTCTCGAATTGATGCTGATGTTTTTCTATCAGAACTTTGACACACAAGCCATATTACACTACTGTAACTACCAACTACTACTACAACTACTTCACCCTCATCAATATTCAAGGATCACAATTACATGTTAACATAATCTGTTTCCAGTTAGTGAGCTTTCATAGTGTTGTGAGTGAGCTGAGCAAGTCCATCTTGTTACTCATTAAACACCCGAAAAAACTGAATCAATTTTTTTAACCATTCGTTAACAAGAGACTGTGTTTGGAAAAGCAAAGAAAAAAGTTTTAAAAAATCATTTTTCATTTCTTGTGGTGATATTAGAAAAAAAATTTTCTTCTTCTTCTCAATGATAATGATATTAATTCAAGAGTCATCTTTAAAATTGAAACTCTCTATCAATATGCTTGATTGATGATGTGAACAATATTCGAAGAGTTGCTAATCGAGTTCGTACACAAAAAAAATCAATTCGTAATCAATGTCCAGTCGTGATCTCTTTCTTTCTTACTGGAGGCTATTGATCTGATCATTTCTCTTGATCTTGTGTTCACTGACCAGTTTGTTTATATATTTGTCTTTAAATTCAATTGCCAAGTTAATACAATTGATGTGAAAAACAATTCTCTTCTCTTCTCTTTTCTACCTGTGTGTTGAGTAACGGTGAAGATGGTGATGATCAATTGATGATGATCACCATCAGTCGCTAACTTAATCTTGATCTCTATCATCATCACCACAACCATCACACTTGGTTCATTGATTTTCTATCGAAAAAAAGAGAAATACCACCTACACACACACACACACACACACACACACACACATACCATCCTCCTCAATTGTCAAATTGCCCAACCTGTATCATCATCAACATCCACCTCCTTCTATCCTCCACACTGTATCATCATTATATTTAACTTAATCCTCCTCCTTCTCCACCTCTTACCCCCCGAAAAAAATTCTGAGAAATCTTCGAAATGGAATTCATTCGAGCATATTCTCCAGCCGCTCTCAAACGACCGATACACGTTCGTTACGACGACATAATACCACAACACAGTAATTTTTATTTCATGGGTCTATACAAATCTCGTAGTCCCAGCCAATCACGATCCACATCTCGTGCCAGTGGATCACATCATCAACACCATCAACACCATTGTCGACCATCAACAAACACATCTCTTGTATCGTTCTCTGATTCCTGTCCCATTCATTCATCATGTTGCTACAGTTATCGTAATGTTACCATTGTAAGTTTATTTTCAGCCTCTGTGAGTATGTGTGTTTGCATCGAGATCACTTACACACATGCTTTTCTTATCAATGTTTTGTTTTCCATGATAACCCAATCAATCGGAAGTGAATGAGTTCATTGATATATCTTTTCGATTAGAGTAGATTATGTGTGTGTTTACCATGATAGTTTCAATTCAAGATCAAAACTCAGAAAATATTTGTTCTTCAACAACATTCTTTCTTTTTTTTCGTTTCAATACGCCCAACATTCTCATATTCGGATCATCGTTCAAATATTCACACTTCAATGTGAACAGTTAGAACATTTTAACTGTACATGTCCAGTTGAAAGATCAAGGCTAATATGTTAGTCACTCTTGATATGTGTTGTGTTGTGTGAATACCTTTTTGACCACGCTGAGTCAGTTGATTTATTTATTGATTCCCACAAATTCCCTAAATTGGTTAAAAGCGATTGGCGAAGCTGGAATACAAATTGAGTTCAATCGATGAGATTGCTGTTACAGTGATCATCGATACTTATTGCCATCCGTTAGATGTACGGAAGCGATTACTTCCAGTCTGTATATGATTAATTGTTGTTGAGTGAAGAAAATTCCTGAGTTCATTTTATTATGACTTTAGACTATGAGTGTGTATGTGTGTATGTTTATGAGAAAGAGGAGGAAATATTTCAAGTTGTCAAGAGAGAAAAATATTTTACCCCACTCAAACCGTGCTATGAATATTGTTTCCAAAATGAATAATTATCAAATCATATTACGTGCTGAATCGAATGCTCATATCATGAATAGTTTCGACTCTGGCATTAGTAGTTCTCTTTATATTCAGATCAGGTAGATGTCTCATTTAAGAGGTCATCAATGAGTTAAAGTGTGTCAAAAGATATTGAGGAAACGATAATCTAGGACCCAATATTGGGACCAATTGCTGATTATTTTGCCAGACACTTGCTCTTTTCTCATACATTTTCCACATTCTAACTCAATGATGCTCAGTTTGAGTTATTGTGGAGTCGAGATTCATGGTGAATGAATAATTTCTGGACATATCTTGCTCTAAAAAAGATTCAAGATCAACCATAAATCCATCGAAATTGAAAATTAGATCAAATGGTGAGAAGAAACGATAATGATAGCACTTTTGAAAATCTATCATTTGGGAGCAAACAAACTTTAAAAGTTGGAGATCACATTTTTTTCACGATTTTAATTGTTCAACACTGTTCATCTGTAAAGTTAAATCAAAGCCCAATTGTCAAGTAGATTCTCACTCTTGTCTCTCTCTCTCTCTTGGCAAATGAATTAACTTTATACATTTGAACTCGATAGAAACTTGATCTTATTGAATCGTTGAATGTGTTTTGAGTGAACTTTCACTTAATCTTGAAGAGTGAAAGATCGTGGCTGTTCATCTCTAATGCTATTGCACTTTCAAGTAGTGCAATATGAGTATCACTTTGACGAAACTCATTCAAAGTCAGGTATTCTCAGCTAGAAGAGAATTTTTTTTCTGTTTTAAACTTGGAATAATTGGTCTGATTCATAGCAAATTTATGTGAGATATTTTTGTTTCTTTTTCTTCTCTCTTCCAGCATGGACCAGGTTCCAAGAGCTTATCCAGTAGCACAAATACACTTTATAGTGATAAAAAATCACATTTCGTCCCATTGTGCCAACTTGATGACCTACAGGCCATTCGTGCGGCCGAATTTCATCCTCGAGGACGATTGTATGCTGTTGGATCTAATTCCAAGTCTCTTCGAATATGTGAATATCCTAAAAGTTACGAGTTGAAAGGGCTCAGGTATTTTCAATTTGATTGTATATTATTTAATCACGATTATTTTCCATTTATCATGCATCATTCGAAACATAGTTCTCAATGTTCAATGTTTTTTGCTTCGTTTTTTTTCTCTTTACCTGCTCATACCTAAAACGCCCATAGAAGTGATCATGAAACGGAAGCACCTGTTATCGTATTGAAGAAACAGAATCATCACAGAGGTTCCATATACTGTATTGGCTGGAATGCATCAGGAGATCTGATAGCAACTGGTTCCAATGATAAAAGTGTGAGAATGATGCGCTTTGATGCAGATAAATGTGATTTTGTTGGTCCTGAGGTTGAATTATCGATGCACGACGGAACTGTGAGAGATGTATGCTTTATGGAAGATCTAACTAATGGATCAAATTTATTGATTTCGGCTGGAGCTGGTGATTGTAGGATATACATTACCGATTGTGAAACTGCAACACCATTCCATTCACTTTCAGGACACAAAGGTCAGTGAACTTTCAACTCATTTTTGTTCAACTCATGAAAATGAACTCTCCAGACTATGAAAAAATTTCATCTATCAATCATAAGTTTCACCCAAGTCTGAGTGTTAATTTATCCATATCATAATTCTCGCAAAGTTATCAGATTGTGTGAATCCAGATCTCTGAATCTTTTCAATGCCAAGCTTCTTGTTATTTTCTTGGTACAGGAGCCTAATCGAACTCTAAGCACTAAGGTTACCATAGAATGTGGAAACCTTACATCATCTATTGTTAGGAAAACAAGAAGCTCTATGTATTCCTGATTAACTTTTCTTAGAAATGAGATTATTGATAATCAGAAAAGAATTCAGATATTCAGATATTCAGGGGTACCATTGTTGTTTTATGGGACTACCGTTTTTATATCAGCATTTAATTCATCATATGGTTGAATTGGATACTCTCTTTTCTATTTGACATGAAAAATTTGCTCATTCTAAGAAAATATTGTTATTTGTGAGGTACGGTTAATGATCTCTCACTCAACAGCTAGGTAATCTGTATTGTATATTCATTCATCTTCAAATGTCAACCTTTTGGTAATACAATCTTATACATGAATTTGATTATAATTCGGTAAAGTTGTTAAGTCATGTTGGAATAACTTGAATGACTTTGCAAAGCAAAAAATGGTCGAAACTTAACACCACACGATTTGATGATGTCCTGGATCACAATAATCTTAAGCATTAACATTTGTCTAATATTAACTGTTCCTGATACAGGTCCCATTTTGACGATGCATACATGGGGTGGTGCAATGTTTGTTACTGGATCCACTGATCGAACAACACGATTTTGGGACTTGAGATCACGCGATTGTGTCAATATGGTTGCAGCACCACCAACAGCGGGCTCAGTTCATGGTAAATATTGGATCATATTCGATGAAAAGGAATGATGATTGCATATTTTATTGAACATTTTTCAGGTACCTCTGTTACTGCAGTTTGTGTGGATCCATCTGGTCGCTTGTTGGTCTCTGGACATGAGGATTCCAATGTGATGCTTTACGATATTCGAGGAAATCGCATGATCCAAACTATTCGTCCACATCTTTCCGAAGTTCGAAGTATTCGATTCTCACCGAAAGCATATTACATGTTAACAGGAGGCTATGATAATAAGGTTGTTCTTACCGATCTGCAAGGTGATCTAACCCAACCTGTGCCAAGTATTGTGGTGGCCGAACATAAGGACAAAGTTATCCAGGCACGTTGGCATCCAACTGATTTCACTTTCCTATCCACCTCAGCTGATCGTTCAGCAATACTATGGGCAATGGCCAGCTAAATGATACTTACATTCCATTATCACTTACCATCTAGTGTTTTGAGTATTTCTCTTCCAGTGTTGTCCATTGATCGATTGATTTTCATGAGATTGTTTGAAACATTACCAGTGTTAATTTAACGCTGATCAAGCTCGGTGGGCTTTGATAGACAAATATGAGCTTTTTTCTCTAAACTTCAACACACACACAGCTTAACAAGAGTCATAATTTCCAATCAATATATCTAATATTAAAATAATAATAATAATAATTTTGATGAAGAAGTGCCTTTCTCATCTGGTTCTTGATATGTAAAAACTTCTATCATAACATTCAATTAAATAAATCAATTCAAACTTAAGTTAAGGTGAGATACGCATTAATTGATGGATCAAAGCAACACCTCTGGCATATTGTTAGGACATTCCTAGAATCATTGTTTGAATTTTGTGAGCACAATATAATATTATTCAGCCTAATAATGTAGCCTATTCCAACGTGTTGATTAGCTGATTGCTATTATTAGGACATCTGATTGGAGATCAGTTCGCTTTCAGATTTATTGGAAATTACATTATCAAATGCCAATATCTGATAGCCATAGAACACCTGTTGGACCCTATTGAACATGGAAAAAGTTGAAGACAGTGAAAATGACAATATACCAGTTGCCTTGGGATTGAGATATAAGAAAGCTCGAGGTAGGTCATATTCTTATTCATTTTGAGAAGATGATCGATGCAACTCTTGATACGAAAATTTTTTTTCCAGTTGAATTCGAATTAATTGCTGAAATGGAGAGAAACACTTCACAAACTAACCATCTCCATAGTGTTGTTCAAGAAAATAGTGATCAAAATACGGTTTCTTCAGTCCAATTGGACAGTGAATCAAGATTTGAGAGAGATTCTAGCAGTGTAATTCGAGATGATGAAAATTGGATGCCAACACAATTAGCCAAGAAGAGCATTTTCCCGGAATACAGATCAGTTTCCACGCAAACAGATTTCCATGAGTTCAGTGTGTCCACAAATATCATCATGACTCGTGCTAGAAGACTGCATGCCAAACGTTCTCAGTCAACCGGAAGTCGCTTCGAGAAGCCCACAACAGCTCGTCGAGATACACAAAAAGGAAAAGGTCATCGAAGAAATAATTCTCTACCCAAAGACTTCAGATTTTGATTTTGACCTTCAGATGAGAACAGATTTCTAATGTTCTAATTTTGAGAGCTGTTTTTGATCTTAAGGTGTTGAAGATAGCGATGAGAGGAATGAAAATAAAAATTTGTGCTGATAAAACTTGACAATTTTTTCCTACTAAAAGATTTTATCATATTCCATGGTTATGATCTACTTTATTCACGAGAATATTGAATTAACTCAGCAAGATAGATGTTAATTTTTTAGACATCTCTTAAAAGTGCTACAGCATAAACCCAAACCGATAGCACATAGCACGGATATGGATGAATGTATACGGCAATCGCAAAAGAGGCTTTCTCATCGTTGACAAGATGAATACCAGTTGAAAAAAGTTTATCAATTATGGCTTTTGAGGTACTGAATTGGCTATGGAAAGGATATCCGATTACCTGATAATAGAAATAACAGAAACAAAAATGAAAGTATAGAGTTTAGAATTCAGGTTGGTGATAAGAATGCGAAATGATAACGCTTCGGTTTATCTGAGACTCACCTTGTAAGCAGATAATATTGTTTTCAATTCTTGACCAATATCGATACTCTGGAATCGACCAACTCTCATCTCGAGTCTAAAGTGATTAAATATATAACCAATCAATCATTTTGGTTGTAATTGATGAGCATGACATACTTGGGCAATATTTTGCGTATCTGTTGGGTTACTGCACGATTGAAAAAAGTTTGAGATTTTTCACGCCATCCAATAAGACATTCACACAAATGTCTCTCCAGTTCAATTTGAAGTTGACGAACATACTCTAAATCTGGTGATTCGTAGTTGATCGTTTCTGGCTATCGTAAATAGAATATTCAGTATATATATAGTTATTCAGTATATATATTATATATTCAATATATTCAGTTCTCGAATTTATCAATGTGATTATGTGAAGCATATTCTTACCTGAACAGTAGGAAGTCTTGGATTGGGAAATTTTCGATTGAACAATGGCCGCCAATCGGAGGTTTTGTTTAAATCATAATTGAGTCGATTCGGATGTTCCTGCTTTTGGGCATTTGCATAAACCTATGAAGAGTTAGTAATCATAATTAACTCATTTCTAAAATCAATTCTTGGAGGCAAATGTATCCTACATTTTCACTAGTAAAAATTGTCCCAATAGCATGTAGAGGAATATAGCTATCACGAATGTTAAATTTTTCACCGGTCATTGGATTCCAAATAGATGGCTCTTGTCCTGTAAATTCCCAGACAATCACATAGGCAGTCGGTCCTTCAGGAATTCCTAAACCCAAAACTATACCAGCTCTTTTGCCGAGATACAGAAGAAAATTGCACAAAAGTATCGCATGTTCCTCCTCATCACCTATCAGCATGTCCAAAAATTGATTAGCATTTGACCAAATATCACCAGCACCTGTGATTGCTATACTATCTGGTATTGAAGGTATTAGAGAAATGAATCTCGCCAATCGGAATGCAGCCTCATCGATGTAGGTTAAATTTTGGATCAAAGAATCGGGAGGCTTAATTGGACTGAGGTATCGTGTAATGGTGACATTTTGAGCATTCAAATCCACAGCCAAGGCACGTATCAATCGATGAGGAAATTCTCCTCTCAATTGAATTTCCCAACGTTTTGTGTGATTCAAAATTTCACCAGATTCCAGGGATTCACACTGTTCAATATTGAAATATGATTTGAATCAAATAAATTGAATAATTGGACGTCTAATCATACCTTAATTATTGGATGCTTTGGTCGGGGAAGATCTGGCTCAATGGAGAAGAATATCGTTAAATAGGCGTTCAAAGAGCTTTGTATTTCGGTTGGAATTTGTTGGGTTAAATGACCAAAGCCTCCATCATATCGATATCCGATCAAATTGGGATGCATATTCAATTTGAACCTTCCTCCGATTTTCGAATTCAAGTAGAGAGTTGAGAATGGAATACTCATCGAACCAAGAAAACGACGTTTCACATGTTTTTTTGAGTCATCCTCAGACTCGGACAGTTGATCATACAGATTTACGTAGATGGAATCGTCAATTGTGGCGAGATTAGAAGGTGAAAAATCGTTATTTGGTATCCTGAGAATTTGAATTAGAATTTGATAACTGTGGTCATAAGTTCAGTAAATTTCGACTCACTTGACACCAAAAGTCAGTGTTTCATCCCATGATGGCTGAGCCCCTGCACTAGGATTGGTTTTACGACATTGTTTTTGAAAAAAGACTTCAATTATGGAGTTAACTTTGTTCGAAATCAAAGGATCTGAAAAAATGAAGAGGCGAGGGTGACATGAACATTATAAAAGAAATGAACGTAAACTCTGACTTTTGTGAATTGAAAACTCAATGAATAGTAGTTCTCATCACCAAATTTCGTGAATAGAGAAGTAATTCCAATTCTGACAAATTTTCAGTCTATTTCATGAGAATCTCAATTTTCTGAGTAGATATGGTATTTCAAACTTACCATCTTCCACTCGAATTGGAATATTGAACCCACTAGCAACTGTTATGATAAGTTTGATGTTCCTCTGGTGTGAATAAGGTGTAAATTGCTTTTTTCCAGCCCGACGGCTTTGTGAATGGGCTTTAAGAGGATTGAAAGCCGTAAAAAGTTTCAATTTCCTGTGGAAGAAACCCAAATTCTTTGGTTTTCAAACTTTTACCATTTTTCAAGACTCGATAGAACTTACTCTAATTGGAATTCCTCCTCTAAAACCATGTCCTCCCATGCTCGAGGCCTTTCGGTCATATTTTCCGCTAGATTTCGAACTTTTCGCTGAACTTTTCCCAGGATTGACATGGCTTTAGCTCGTTTTGACTCCAATCCTTTGAGTGATCGAATTGGTATCCGTTCAAGTCCACTTCTGTCAAGAAATAATGATTTCGGAACCTCTCTTTCCAACAATGGAACTGATGTTCCTTCGATTTGACTGTCTCCTCGAGTTCGAAGTCGAATCATTTCGAATCGTAAATTATTCACAAGCAATTCTGGATCACAAAATCTCAGTTCTCGCTCGATTGACTTCATGTCTGATTTGATAGTTCTTATTACTTTCTCTGAGGGCTTTGAAAGAGTGTTTGAAGTGTCTAGAGACTTATTAGACGCTAAAGTTTTCAGTAATTCAATGTTTTCAGCCTCATTTTGATCTAATTTATCCAAATCATATTCAATTTCTTTTCTCATTGAATCAAGATCATCTTGGGTCAAAGAATTGGAGTCGAGAAAATCAGTTGATGGAGACTGAATATTTTTCGCTTCATCGACAATCCAAGCAGCAAAATATTTGCAATTCGCTCGAATAGTTTTGTTCTCTGAATCATTTGAAAGTATTACAGTTCTCTCAATCTGCTTATTAATGTTCTCAATGTTTTCAGCATCAATTATAGTAGTGGGAAGAGGAATCACTTTACTTGCGATCGATATGCTTCGGGTTTGGATTTTCTTAATTGATGGACTGATTTTCTCGATCAAATTAATCCTCAGATAGCTTATTTCACTTCTCAGATCCAGCGTCAATTTTTGGGGCCAGCTCAATTTGAAATTCAAATCCAAATCCGTTTCTTTGGTTTTAGAAGAGATGGAATCATTCGCTTGAAATTCTAGAGCATATTTCAAATTCTTAATATCAGATCGTCTTTTTCGCTCAGATGCTGGACATTCTGGTGTTGGAGTTATTGGATGATTAAAGTCCAATTCAAAGTTAATTAATTTGGGTTCACCAGGTAAACGTCCATCAGTAAGGAATGTTTCATCTTTAATGGACTGTAAAAGCTCCCCATCATTAGCAGAAGATTTCGGTGGTTTTGGTTTGGTAAGGATCGAAGTTTCTGTGAATTCCATAGAATTTCTATCGTTTATTGGTGATTTTTCCATTTCTTCAGCATTTTTCTGGTCAACTTTGAGTTTCTTTCGATTTCTCCAAGCTCTCATTTGTTTTCGATACTCTTCCAGTTCTTCTTCGAATACTTCTTTTCGAATCATCTTCTCGAATGCAAATCGATCATTAACGATCTTATTCCACAAATTTTTTTCACTCTCTTCTCGATCCTGATCTTCCACCTCAGTATATTTCAATCTTCAATAAAGAATGAGTTAGTAATAGCAATGCTATTTTCTTTCAATGTTTTCTGCGAAAAAGTTGTAAAAAATTTTCATACCTCACTGTTGTTGATGAATAACTTTGATTTCGACGTTTTTGTTTCAATTCTTCCCATAAATCGAGTAATGACAATAATACATTTCTCCAATCTTGTGTCACTTTCCGTTGATATTCAAATGCTCTACTTAGCTGTTTTTTGTACACTTTCAGTCTATCTTGACGCATTCTAGCTTGATTTTCATCCAATTGTGATTCATCAGCCTGCATATTGTTGATATTAGTCTGAATAGCTTCAATTTTTTCCAACCAATTGAATTTATTTTGATCAGCGGTGAGGTTTTGGTACTTTTTGAATGCAATCATCAATTGACTGGCAACTTTATTCTCTTCTGACATCAATGGATGAGACTCGAAGAGGAGAGAATTTATCTGCATCAAAATCTTATATCGAATATGCTGCTTTTGTGTTTCGAATTGTGAAAATTTTTCTCTACTCATTATCGGTTGATAATTGTACAAATTTGAATCAGCAATGGGAGCTGTAGCCTTTTCGAAAAGGAGTTTCCACCATGTAAAATATTTCATCAAAAAATCGTACACATAATATGCATAACCCGAAAACCATTTTGATCCAGAATCTCGAAACAAGCGTTCATTGAGTCTTCGAACATTCTTGATTGGTAGATGTTTTGCTATTGATTCGAGATGAATTTTATCTTCTTCCAGATTTTCTTCTGTCTTCTCGCCATAAACAACACTTTGACTAACAGTCTTGTCATCAGTATGAATCAGAAGTTCTTTTTCTCTCTGCTTTCGATCGTCTCTGGATCGAAGAAAAGGCTCTTCCATCAGATAGACTTTATCATTTGAACTTGATTTTAAGGTTGATTCATCTTCCATCTGAGTATCAGTGTTTTCTGGTCTTCCACCATCGGCACCATCATGAACATTTTGAGAATCACCATTTTCAGTTACAGAATTAGAGATAGAATTTTTGATAAAAAAATTGATCGATTTCTCTGGACTTGGATAAAAATTTTCACTTGAACTTGATTCGATAATCTGTGAGATGGCATTTTTCCAATCAGCTTTAGCCGATAAGGCAGCTTCGATTTTTCGATTCAGATCATCTCTTGTCACATGTTGAACAGCACTCATTTTCAGTTTGATTTGACTTTTGCCCAAAGTCACCAAATCAGGTTCAATTTGAACTACTCAAAAGTTTGAAAATTTAATATATCACACACAATTTTCTATAAAAAATGATAGCATTTTACGCTATGACTCAATCATACAAACACAGAATGGTAATAATTCTTCCTATTTTTGTGAGGTGATATTCCAATGTGCATATGTGTGTGTGTCTATGGTATGTTTTGATTTGGTGATCCTTACAAACCATGGTGATCCAACCTAAGAGCTTGACTCCGATTGATAGACATGTTGGTCTCTCCTCTCTCTCTCTCTTCCATTGATTGTTTCCACCAGTTAATCAGACGGCAATTGAGTGGACTTGGAGCGCCGCTCGATTGTTAATGGAAGGATATTGATGTGGTTGAAGGGATCCGATAGGAGGTTTATCAATTAGATTTATGGATGAAAGTAAGTTTGTGAATAAGCGAATGAATGAATGATGATCCAATGGTACCAATCATGTCTCATCACCATGAAGTGGTGTGGAATATTCTGAATATTTCCAAAAAAATTCGATTCACCAGATTTTTGTCAAACAGCTGTTATCCACTTCAGTTATCACCAATTGAATTCGTTTTGTTTTTATAAAGATGACAATTATCTCATGATTATTTTATTGATTGAGTATTACCACTGATATTCTACGCTCATTGTTCACATTGGAATGGCATCAGAATCTGAGAAAGAAAATCCGTACGCTAAGATTCCCAATTGTGTTGTTTATTCATTGATGATTTTCACATTCATTTTGATTCTTATCGGAGGTGGATTAGTGTGGATGTTTTATCGGATGATCGGGCGATATGAATTCATTCAGAGTCTCATTGATCATACACCATCAGGTGAAACGGTTGAAACTGAGATGGAAAATGCGAAAGCAATAAGGGACAAAAAAAGGGGAGAGTATAATGATAGATTGAATAAATTTAATGTGCAATTGGAAGAAAAAGAAAAACGAATGAATGGTTTGAAGGAGGAATTTGATAAAGCATATGACTTTACACAGAAGTCTTATACCACCAAGAAAGAACTTTTTAAATCCACGGCAGATAGGATCCAAAATAATCTTGATAAATACGGTGTAGAGTGTAATAAAATAGTCAAAAGATATGATGACGCAAGGAAAGCGTGTGATAAATCGATTGAGGAACTCATAAAAAACGTTGGAAAGTTCAATTCTTCATTAGATGCGCGTAAAAAAGATCTTAAAGCGGCCGGAGCATATACTGCTAAAGATTTGGTTCCAGAAGATTTCATATATTTCCAGATTGATCAGGAGAAAAACCCAAATGAACTGTGGAAAGATTGTAATTGGCAAGAAGTTGATGAATCATGGCAAGATTGTTTCTTATACAATAAACCAGAAAACATGGGTAAGGTTGATCAAGAAAGCGTGCCTTCGCCTGAGGAGTTTAGAAAAGATTATTTTACACATGTTTTGAGTGAAACATTTTTGCCTGAGGTGTTGCAATTCAAAAAACCGAGACCAGAAATTCCAAATAGGAATCAGCGTTTTGGACTGAAATCGTGGGAAAATCCAGGACAAGTGAAAGAATTTCTTAAGCCGAAAATTTCCTCAGCCCCTTTGAGAATATACCACAAAAAAGATAAAGCAAAGGCTTGGTCTGAACTTAAGTAGATCTATCGAACTTGTCACTACTGCAATGTAATCATTAATTGTTGTAAATTTTTCGGAATTTTTTTTCCTCCAAATGAATACTGCTTCGGTGTTTCAATTCAATCTTCTGAGCTACAGTAGAAGGATTGATCCATTTTATCTAATCCATAAGGGAGGCTGGAAGCTCATTTGTCTCATCATTTTAATCAATGAACTCTTCAATTGAATGAATATATTTGTCTCTGGATTTGTTATCAATTGTGCTAAAAAAATAATTTCCATTTGCTAGTAAGAGAGAGAGAGTGTGTATATATATTTGTGTTACGTTTATTTGTAAATTGAAACTGCTTATTGATTATTCGGAAGTTGCAAATTTATCACTCATGTTTACGGATGCTGAGAACGCTTAGGGAACTCATCGGCAGACCATTTAAGATATAGCAGCTATAAAGAGACACGCGAACGCTAATTGATCACATTACCTGTGGTCACTATTTTGCGCTTAATAAATATGACATTATTTATATTTTTACTCATGAATGAGCAAGTTTTTCGCCTACTACGAGCAATTCGACAGTATCCATATTTGTACTATACACATATAGAAAATTTATTGATACTCCAATTTGATTGACTGACCATTTCGATTGATGAGACAGTTATCAGGTTGCTTGGTGATTGTTAACGTCATAGTAAGGTTACGATCTGGCCAATTTCCGTTGGGATGCTTCTCTCTCGAGCATTTAATTCACCGATAGTTACTGGACAAAGTCATAATCAGTTGATCTTTTCCACCGTCCAAGTGCTTTTGAGAGGCTCTTCCCAAGTGGTTGAAATGAGATCAACCATTCCAATAATTGTCTTCCTACTAAACATTGTCAGTTCATGTGTTATTCTCGCCAAAGGTTGGTTTTTTACATGTTCGAAGAATGAGTTTTGTTTTGAGTTCCTGTGTTATTTAATTAAATTTCTGCTTTTTATTCTTTTAATTGAATTTATGCTTCAGATCGCTATCCAGATGCGTCTCACCTGTCTAATGGGGCTCTTAAGTTTATTATCTCAACCTATATTGACGATCTTCTGTCCCGTCATTCTCCTGATGATGGTTTGAAGCAGCGTTTACAAAGAATGAGGTAAGAAAATGTATAAATACCATCAAGAATTTTTCAAAAATTTTGATCATCTTTTTCTCGGAATTTTCAATCAGTGATCATGTTGTCAATCATCCGGCTTTATTGCAAAAAAGAGTATTCTTTGGACCAGAAACTCCATCTCACAATCCTGAAGAGGAAGTAAGTTACTAAAACTTTTTTCTCAAGTTTCTCAGTTCTTGTGATCAATAATGATGGCTTCTCACATTCCAATTATCAGGCCTCACCTTTGACCTATCACTCCTATCGGAAAAGATTTTCAGCTCCCACTCAGATTCGGAAAGATGATGATCCCCAATATCCATCAGATGAAATTTGTAAGACTCAGCGCCAATGGGAATTAATTAACGAAACTTACAGTTACAAAGGTGATGAGGTGGAAGTTATTCAGGATGATGAACGAAAACAATGGATATACACCTATCGTTGCGTTCCTCTTCAAGGTGAGTTCTAGAAGTTTACTTGCCTTAATTGGAAAATCTGGAATATTTTGTTTCTGATCGAAAAAAGTTGAAAAACTTTGAATTGATATAACTTTCCTTGATTTTTCTCTCTACCAGACAAATCTTGCCTCGGAATAGACTCAAGTTTCAAGAGCGAGTGTGCTGAACGTGATGGCTGGTTTCGAGTTTATTATCGAAAAATTAGTACCGGTGAAAAAGAATGGGGTCCTGTTGCTGCTCCACACCATTGTGCATGTAAAATTCATCCCAAAATAGAGCAGCCTCTAATAGTACCAGAAACACAAACTCCATCTCCAGCAGAATTACAGGAATTACCTCGAAAATAATAGTGTGTCAAAAATATATTCTCTCAACTATCACTTGAGACATTTTCAGAAAAGAAAAAGATTTTGCTCAAGTTCAAGGGCGAGAGATATACATCCAGATCAATTCCTTCTCCCAAATATGCAGATGTGCATAAACAATAATGCCAAATCATGTAACCGCTTGAGATTAAGCTTCTCTGTTCTGAACTACTCATCAGCCTATGGATTCAATAAACAATCACTTTCTTGGTATTCAAGAATGTAATACAGAGTTATTCTGAAATTTTTTCCACATTTGACCATATTCTGCTGCATAAGTGCTCGAAAATAAGAGAAAATTATGTAAGTCTGATTTTTCTGCCCTGAGAAAAAGATAGAAATAAAAAAATTGTATAGTGAACAACTTTAATATGAATGAATCGTGGTATTTGGGGGCTGTTCTGGAAACCACTTGTTTCTCATAATAAATAATATAATCCCTGGTGTAATTAAAATGTGGATGTGCTCAGAGGGACAATAAGCTGTAGCAGAAAGAGAAGAGCTCGAGCCACAAAACATTTGAATTAGATGGAGCTCAAATTTAGCCTCATTCTGAAGCGACTATTGAAGTTTTTTAATCATTACTTGAAAAAAGGATACGAGGAGGAGGAAGAGTGAAGAAAATTGAATCAAGAGAGGACAACATGATTCATCGAATACTCGAGAAAAGATTTAACAATGACTTGGGCTCTTTGAGCGACCTTGTTTTGTTAAATACATTCCAGAACCTCAAAGTTTCATCACCTGCTCCTGTTACGATAGATTCCCCATCGGGAGACATTGCCTGTGAAGGAAAGAGAAAATTTAGTAAGATTTTTTCGAAACATAATCAAGAGGATCACTTACCAGGTACAACACTCGATAAGAGTGTCCAGATAACTTGGCTACTTGTACAAGAGTTGGATATTTCCACACTAAAATTTGGTTTTGAGAATATCCGTGGGTGCTCACAAGCTCAGAGGAGTGTTTTGACCAAGCTAAATTACAAACTTGGGATCCAGTATCAATGTATTGCATTGATTGACCAGTTAAGGTGTTCCAGAATCTTATGTTTCGATCAGCGGTACCTCCACCGCTGGCTAATAGTCCATGATGATGAGGAGACCAGGCAATAGCTTTCACGGCTGCTACGTGTTCGGTATAGGTTTGTACGGGTTGTAAATGGCTCAAATTCCAGACAAAAAGTTTATTATCATTTCCACCTGAAGCGAGGTGTTGATTATCGGGGGACCATTTCAGACCACAGACTTCTTGTCGATGGCTCATTAGTCGTCGCTCAGGAACAATTGAAGGAGTACGCACATCTCGTTGCAATATATGTCTATCGCGGCTTCCAGACGATAGGACGTCTCCGTTCCAAGCTAATGCTCCAACTCGAGCTGTATGTCCTTGGAGTACATTGGTTCTCTTGTTGGCAACAACATCCCAAATTTGAACCAGACCTTTGTGTGTTCCAACGGCAACAGAGTGACCCTTTTGATAAATGAAAATGAAACATTAGCAAAGATGGAGGATATTTCTCCACTTTCTCTTTCTCTCTCTCTCTCTCTCTTGATGAACTTACTCTTTCGGCCCAGGATACGGAGGTCACCGTGTCGTTATCAGGCTGAAGGTCACATAGTCTTGTGACCTGTGAAGTGCAGGCACTCCACAGATACACACATGTCCCTAGCCCAACACTTAAAATATTGGTCGAAGACCAGTCAACTAAATTCAGATAGAAGTCATCGTGAAGTTCTGGTGCATCAAGAACTTTATATGGTATTTTGGGAATTTTTCTCGCTGTCTTGCGAGGAGATCTTAATAACTTTTGACTTTTACTGCTCACTGGTGATAGAGAGTAGGGTGATGATGGCTCATTTAAATGATGATGATCCTTGGCTCGATACTATTGGTGATAGAATACAAATGAAATTAACAAATTAATAATTGCGTTATGAGATGATAAGTGAAAATTAATAATAAATATCAATGAACACTTACGGTGAACAAGTTTCTGGATGCTAATGGTGTGAATACTCTTCGCTCTTCAGCTTGCTCTTTGATATCTTCAATACCAGCTCCTAAGAGTTCATTCTTCAGTAAACATTGGTATGCTATCACATCTTTCGAATTATCAGCAGTGGCTTCTTTCGCTTTACGTGCAGGAGGAGGTTTATTTGCATCCTTTAAAGAGACAATTCAAAACAGAAACGTTATCATTAAAAGGCATAATATAACAATAGGTCAACGTATATGTGGAGACACAAATTGATTGCTCACCTGTATCATCGTGAATCTAATGTTCCAGTTGGGAGATTCTCTTATTGGTGTGTACCTATCACTGACATATCTCTCACTGGTGATAGGAGACTTAGTAAGTGACTAAAATAATGGAAGATGGTAAATAAACATAGGAAAAAGGGAGAAAAAAATTAGGACATCTCGTATTGATAATGTACAGTAAGAAGAACGGTTGGTAAAAGTGATTCAAACATTTGCCATTGATCCATCAAATAAGTGGATGGAGATGATCATTTAACACACTCACATTTGGTCCATTTCCATCTTTGATGGAAGTTTCACCATTTGTTGAACAATTGAGCGTCCGAAGAAGTCGTCTTTCATATTCACGATTCATTTTGTTTAATTAATTAAGTAGCTGATGAAAAAATTATCTTTCAACTGAAACCACGTAATAAACACGAGTGACGCACAGAAATGATCAAAAACAACTGAACAGATGAACAGATGATATCAACGCACAATGAGAATTAGAAAAAGAACAAAAAAGCTTTTCTCTTTCTCAAATGAAAATTTATATAAATATATACACAGATATACAAGCCAAGAGTATTTAAATTGATTCAATAAACATAAGCATAATTGAAATAAACAGTATACAGACACAAGCTCTAACAAGTTTGAATAAATATCACCTATTAAATTGTGTTAACTTGCACACACTCATCACTACTAGGCGTATACAGAAGGATATGAAAATTAGTGGCTACTGGTCGATGAATACAATCAAAATGATAATGGGCAATGATGATGATGATTATGGAAGTGTAATTTGATCCCAAACAAAATTATAATTAAAGATCAAACATTAATCACATTCACCAAAACGGATTGAATTGGCCTCACCAAAAATTCAAACATACAGCTCAGATGGCAGCAGAATCGTTTAAAAGGCTGAAAAGCATAGAAAGCATAAAAAGCATTCAAATGGCCTGCATTAAGCGCGGCTGTTCAAGTGAGGCCAATGCAACGGCTTTTTATTCTAGATCATTTTGGGCACATGAAAAGATGGTGTCTTTTGATTCTCTAGGATAAAATGGGCTTGATCATCATCAATTTGTAACCGAAATAAAAGGACACACATCCATACACATATCTCACATGTCATTGACTTTATTACAACTTTTTGCCTCTCTCTTCACACATTATTACAGTAGTTCGTTTGGGTATATGTATGTATGATGTTCGATCGTTATATAGAGTTACTTGACCNTCTCTCTCTCTCTCTCTCTCTCTCTCTCTCTCTCTTTCTCTCTCTCTCTCTTTCTCTCTCTCTTTTGAGGGCTCAATGTTCCGTTTTTCTGGTATTGAATGTCATTCATAATAATTGGTTAACGAACAAATTATTAGCATTATGAGTCAATGATTAAGATTGAAACGGTTTTTTTTGTGTGTGATATAATTTTTTTTGCTCGCTAGATATTTGTACAGAGTTTTTTGGGCTGGGATTTTGTGGGATCAACTTTTCACTGTCAATTAGTTTTCTTGAGAGAAAGTTTTTTCATTAATCAATGCTGATAAGATAGCTGATGAAGATAAGAGTGTATGGACCGAGATACTACGTCTCCATTGTATTACTGAAGAGTTATGATGTTATTAACGTTATTAAGTGAAAATATTCATTGCCCAAAAACTCGATAGGGTTACTCAAATCAATCCTTTGATAAGAATTTGTCATCCAAACAGTTTCGAGCTAATGACCAAAAACATTATCCGTTCCATCCCAGTACGATTTCAATCACAAAGATCGTCAATAGAGCAATTAAGTGGCCAAATCACCTGTAATGGTGATCATTCTACGATGATTACGGCAATCAGAACATTGTGAGTGGTTTTCGTTGCAGGAAACTCTTTTGGCTCCCAATATCTTATACTTCTACAATCAGCTATCGGGTTGAATCAATTCATCCAGAATACATCATACCTCTTGGGATCTGGGAATTCTCTTTCTCTACCCATCTATAATCTCATGATGATAATACCAAATAATGCCAACTTTTTTCTCAATTATCTCAAGTAGCTAGTGATAGAAATATCTGTAAAAACACTCTTACATCGAAATTTGAGCCCTGAGATCTTTCTCAAGGCCTCCAGAATTTTCTCTATCACTTCTCTTTTGTATTATGATCAGAAAATCCAAAGTACTATGATAAGGAAAGAAGAAGAACGCGGTCACTGGATGAAAGATCCTTCAACATCTAACAACAACAAAGTAGATGAACTCGATCACTTACATATTTTCTCATCATTGAGGATGTGGAATCCCCGTTTCCGGTGAATCATACTATCATCTATCATGAACAATCAAGGTGATCTAAGAGAACTCGTGCGACATGATCTCTTCCATGAGCACATTTGTTCACATCGAGCATCGAGGTGTTCATCTTCTTCTTCGTTACCATGATTCCATGTCGTGAATTTTCCAATTATTTCTCAACTAACGGTAAATCGTGCAATCAATGCGTTCTGCGTTCAACAATACTTATGATCAAATGCAGCACTCGAAAGATTCACAATCATGTCAATGAAGCTGTCAATAAGAGTGAAGAGATGAAACGTATCGAGAATCCTACTATTTCCAAGGGTATATTTTTCTCTAGAGGTAAAAGATAACTAATAAGATCATTCTATTCAGATTGTATACTCTTAATTGCAAATATGTGTATACATACCTACATATTGACAACACTTGATTGGATGTATCTCTCTCTCCCTCTCTTTTCTTTCTTTCCCTTTATACATACCTATATCTTTCTTTTTGATTTTTCTCCTCTCGGAAGTTGTTGAAAATTATCTTTCAATCATCTGGAAAATACTCACTTGAAACACATTAATCTGTTTTCCTCAGAATGAAAAATAACCTAGTACAGTAGTCATACTTAATCAATGGGGAGGGGGAGAAGGTTTTCTACCGGAATGATAGTAAACACACATTCATAAATTCTAATCTATATGGAGCACAAAGGAATTCATCGTGTGATTAACATCATCTTGAAAAACATCTGACCATGAGTGTGATGAAATTTTTTTTCTTCCTCTCGAGTGGAGAATCGAGTATTTACCGTTACACATGTACATAAACTTATACACCTATACAGGTAACTATAGAATAGATTTTTCGACACGTACACAGGTACTTATAATCAGAAAATTTTATCAAAAATCACATGGGATTAATTTATTTTTCTCATTCTCACCCATAAAAAAATACACACTCATCAATAATATAAACTATCAATTGATTTGCTTCAACATTGAGTAATGTAAGGAGTAATCTTCTTTGCCTAGATTCTTCTTTCAAGTATCAAAAACAATATTTTTCACTCTAGTGAGCAAGGATAGATTATTATTATCAATCGGAAGTCCATGTTTTTCCGGGTATCATGTTCAAACATGATCAAACACATGGCATTCTCTCAGGTTCAACTAAGAAGAGGGTATGACCCGATCAATTGATCATGATGAGTAAGGTATTAGAAGAAAAAAGTGGAAGATAGAGTGAGTGGATGATGAGAGAAAAAGTCAAAGAACTTTCAAGTTTCATGATTAGACAGAGTGCTTCACCTCAAATATTTGGCAGCGTTCATTCCTAGGAGGACATTGATCCCAATGGTTCGAACGATTTCCATAAAAGTCTCGAAAGATTGATTGATTTCTGATATATGAATCGATAAACCAAAGTTACCATGTAGAGGTAAGTTAAAATTATGGTAAGCTTCAAATACGAGTTGATCGAAGAAAAGGCAAAAAATAAGATATGAAAATCAAGAATTTATTCTCGATAAATGATCATGACAAAACAGTATAAGAAAAAGATAGTATGAAATGATGAATAATTACAATAACATTAATTTGTTTGATGCTAATAATTTATGTATACAAAAGTCATTCACTCATGAATCAATCATCAGGACAATAATTTGTATGCCTCATATTGTGAGTTCATATCTATATTTTTTATGCAACGTTCAAATGTTTCCTGTGGTGAATTCATTTTCTGCCAAATTTCGATCAATTGTGATGGACGAAGGCCATGGCCAAAAACGGTGAGAAAAGGTGAAATATAGCTACAAAAATCTGGATTTATACCAGGATTTTCGAAAAATTTAACAAATTTGAACTCTGGATTGTGTAAAATGTCAATTTGCATACGTTCATCTGGAATTAAAGCGAAAAAAGAGAGCCGTTCATATTAGCAAAAGTTATCAATGCAATAAAATGTGATAAAAGAATGAATGTTATATCAGTATAATCAACTCACCTTCATTGTATACATAATCGTTGATCATTTTCACGGCTTTTGGTGCACACATTCCAGTAAGAAAATTATCTTCTGATGCAAAATAGAAGCATCTTTTCAAATGAGTTAAAGTTATCCACAAAGATCGGGCAACATTTCTTGAAAATAAATATCCACTGCCTTGGACAAAGTGTGGAAACACATCAAGTGGATAAACTTCTCTGGGCATATAATATTTGTGATTGGGATCACGAACTGGCTTATTGGTTTTGTACAATTTGCCCATGATAATACCTCGATCAGAATGATTTTCAAGTTTAGCAAGGAATTCAATCCATCTCAAAAGATTGGCCGGATTGATCACAATATCATCATCAGCTTTCATCATGTAACGGGGTTCATTAGATGTCGATTTAAGTTGTGGATGAATTAAGTTGACTGGTGAAGATTTCCATGATTCCGCTGGCTTACGAAGATTGAGAATCTCTTCATTAAAAAATCGAACAGTAAATACAGTCTTCAAGGTAAGATTTTGGTATGAATCGACGAAATCGTATTGAATAAGATCTCGATATGTGGCACTCTCCTGATCAATTGATTGCATATTGATACCATTGATTAGTGATGATTTTGGCACTCCGATAATGAAAAAAACTTGCTGTCCATGCTCTTTGAGCCATCCACCCCATGTTTGTCGAATAACATGACGTTCTTCGAAGTTTCGTGGACTTGATGATATGATTATCGTTAATTTTGGTGTTGTTAAATTAGATCGTACACTTGCATCAGGTGATTTGAGTAAACGTGTAGTTAAGGCAATTTGAGCGAGCTCATCTCGATTGTATTGAACTTGCCATTCTTCTTGTGGAGGAATTCGAGATGAACTTACAGTCGGAATGTCCGAAGTGGAAGGGGAAAAAGAAGAGGATGAAGAGGAAGAGGAAGAGGATGAAGGGGAAGAAGAAGAGGAAGAAGAAGGTGAAAAAATCAGAGGAGACGATGAGGAGGAAAATGACGATGATGAAGATGCAATTGGAGCAGAGGATGGAGATAAGAAATAATTTTTCGATGACGATGAAGAGAAAAAGTTGGTCGTAAACGGCAGAGAGGAAGCGGATATTGGAGAAGATATTTCATTCGATGAATTATCAGTGTGTCCAACCAGCTTTGGCACATTGTGGATCCAAAAAAGAGTTGTCATCACTATAATCGAAGCGATTATGAGACTATATTTTGCTTTGCCAACCGAAAATTTCATCGGCGAATGAGTTTCGGACAATGGTCCAACGACCCAACTTTTTTTCATATAATGCATCATGAACAGTACCAACTTTCAATCGAATTAACGGTGAATGTGTGAAAGAACAAACAAAAGTGAGCACTTAAAATTAAAATCAATATCAATAACTGTGAAAGTGAATGAGATAGCCAATAATCTGCAATCTCAGATGTTTGGAAGTGAGTGTATTGCACCCTGAATTAACTCTGATCACTAACTAAAAAATGCTCTCACTATTTATATTGACTAATATGTATGTAAACCTTATAATCAATCTGATTCTCTCTTCCGCTTGCTCACACGACAAAGAGATGAGAGAGAGAGAGAGAGAGAGAGAGAGAGAGAGAGAGAGAGAGATGAGAGATGATCATCAAGAAAACAGGTAGAATCGATTTGAACCGCTTTCACTCCTCTCTCTATTTCTCCTTCCTGTCAATATCATCTAATCTATTGGATGATCTTTTTCTTTCTCTTTCTCTCTCATCATCATCATCATCTCCCTCTCTCATCTCTCATCTCTCATCTCTTGGGCTCGCCCCCACTAAATCTCTCAAGTCAGAATTTCTCTCTCCTCTCTATCTAGTTAGGAGCGGACTAGAAGAAACTTTGGGCCTCTTAAGATCATCCACATTTTCTCGATAAATTCATATCTCATTCTCTTCATACAATAGTGAGTGGCTTATTGGTGTGTGTATCTTTCACTGATTTATCTCTTACTGTGATAGAAGTAAGTGACTAAAATAATAGAAGATGGCAAATAAACACTTGGCCATCCAACAAAAAGTTTCTCCTCTTAGTCGATGGTCAAAAACTTTGTGCACACGTGTACGATGTTAATTTTTTCTCTGTTCTCAAAGTTTTCTCCGACAAAGTGCTAAGAAAAAAGTATAGTACTACTCTCAAAATTCACGGTTGAATGTTGGTTGATAACGAAATTTTCTCTACATCTACTTCCCAATATTATGAGTGGTAACAATCGAAATCCATAACGATTCACCAATATTTGAGAATCTCTCATAGAAAATACTGGATCCTTTGTTTAGACTCAAGTTCCGTTGAGAGTTCTTACCTCTCATCTTTGGTCATCTTCTCCATATTATTCCAGATGACTCCAACATTGCATATCATTTGTAACTAGACTAATATTCCTTCTTTTTCCTTTTTGAATTCTGGATTCCGAGTATTTCAGAGGAGATGAGATAGTTGTATCCCAGCCGGCGAACATAGTAATCCAACAATAAAAATTACAGGGTCAGTTCGTTACATTGAATACAAACAAACTGAAAACATTCAACAAATTTATTGATCGTTGTGCAAATTGATGCAAATAAATAGACAAGTTTCAATTAGAAACAGACAAAACACAACAGCATTTGTAGAGAATGATGTGCTTTTTGTGAATTTTTAAAATTTGATTCGAACATTGAGCAACCTTTTGACTCAATTTTAGAGTATATATACGACAAATATGTGTTTAGAAGTCCATTCTTCTCATCGAAGAGCTTGTTTGAGAATCTCAGCTGCTTGGTCAACTGTAGTCTCTCATGTGAATTTTATTTAGTCAGGTTGAAAGTCAAGCGAGATCAGTAGAAACCTTTTGGTGACTAGAACTGATAATGTTTGAAGCATAACGAACGCCTTCGACAATTTTCAAAAGAGTTGAGAGTGCAAAAAAGATTTCTATTCTGTTTTCTTGTGTGCATCATCTGAAAAAAAGAGATTAGAAAAATCAATAAAGTTGTAGATAAGCTTCCAGACGGATGAAAAATATAGAGTGATCAGGATAATTTGTAATCATAACGATCATTGTCTAACATGTTAAGCATCATTTCAAAGAAAATTTGGAAGCAGAGGGGGGATGAGGTAGAATGATAACAATACCTTCTTCATCAGTTTCAGAGTCATTATCTTCTGGTGCATCGAGAATGTCCGAGCAGCATGAAGAGTAAAGTATAATCGATAAGAAAGATAAAGGTAGGCCAAAAATGAGCAGAGTGAGGATTGGATTTCCTTTGTACATGGCAGCAAGCGAGCTGTATCCATCGAAGCACATTCTGTATAGCCGATGATGGAACTTGTTGCCACCATAAGACTAGAGAGAAAATCGAATGGTAAAATCATTAAGAACCATCAAAATGGAAATCAATATTACCTTGAGAATATCATCTCTCGACCTGATACGCTCCAAAAGTTGAGTAATCCGCCATGACTGAGGTTCTCCATCAACCAAAAAATACTCTAGGGTTGATGAGTTTATCACAATAAAATTGGGACGGGGATCAATGGAATGCATCACAATTGAGTTCATAATATCTAGGTGAGGAGTCCATCCAAAAATGAAAAGGTTCTGATCATCAAAAGAATGAGCTATATTTTCCAAAATACTTTTGAACTTTTCATGTTCAGGTGAAATCAGTTCACCGGTTGATCTTATCTCCTCTACTATACCAATAGCAAGAAGTTTGCCTGATGAGAAGAGAGAAAAGAATTCTTGAGAAGAAGTTCAACAGATTTGGGAAATAAAACTTGTGGACAAGTCAGAGTTAAAAAGCTCGTTAAATTATCCCATGAGGAAGTCGAAATCTTGTCATTTTTTCATCATACACATTATTTGAAATTATTATCGATTGAGAGACACACCTGAGTTCAAGAGATGATTGAGATTGGAATGTGAAATTCGTACAAAGTGAGGAAATCTATTGGACATGACCCATTGATTCAATGAAGTGTCACCTTCCATATCTGAATGGAGAAGAAAGGTGAGTACAAATTGGGTGATCTACTCTTGAACTAGACTCACCATATTTGATGTCGATAAATTGACCAAGAGATGATGATTTGAGAATGTAAATTGATGGAAAATCAAGTTTATCACATTTAGACTTCGACTGATAAAACCAGGTCGAAGAATGTAAAGTACGAGACAATGCACTAAAATTGGACCAAACAGGATCAGGTCCAAAGTATGTGACCATAATAGGCGTCGATTTTCTGAGTGATACAAGCTCATTGCAATCAGCAATGGGACGAATGTTCGGTCTGTGGAGATAGATAGATAGATTTGAATTAAAAGTTGCCAAGATATAAGTAATGGAAGGGTTCACAAGTCCAGTAACTTACCCGGCTAATCGGCGAGTGAATTCTAATAGATCCTTTCGAGTTCGATCACCATTAAATTCAATTACTCGCTCTTTGTCGATGAAAAGAACTGTTGGAAAGCCTCTCACACTAAAATGTGTCGCCAAAGATGTGTACTTGGTACAGTCAACTTTACCAACATGTACACCAAGATTTTCCTGCAAAATATCATTGGCAGCTTGATTGTAAATGGGCTCCAACATTTTACAATGATGGCACCATGGTGCATAGAACATGACCAGCCATGGATTAACAGTGTCACGCTCAAGGTAATCGAGGAACTTTTCCCCAAGCTCGATGACACGTGTTGAGTCCACATGGTGACTGATGAGAGTCAGCGCCAACAAGGACCATAGAAATGATCTGTACATGATTGGGGTGACCTTCAACCAATTGTTAATGAACCACGTGATATAGAGAGGAAATCTTATGGACAATCAAGTTGTGCACGTGGTCAACTCGTCAAAGAGATGCTCAATTTGATCAATTCTTGAATGATAGAAGCCATCTTGGAGCAGAACCTAGAGCCTGAAAATGGAAGCGAAAAATAGATTGTCTAGTCATGTCACATTCGAGATTGAGGAGAAAAAAAGTTCGCAAGGCACAGAAGGAAGGAAATACATGGATATATCATCTAAAGGTAGAAATAACTTTCCAAGAAAGTAGTCCATACTTACATCAACAGTATTTTGAATAGGATTTACGGAATTTTGCCAACAGACAAGCGTGCTCATGAAGCATGTAACCAATTTACACTCCATTTTCCCTTGAGAACTACTCCAAGTTTTTAAATACGGAATTTACACACAAATGATCCGATGAAAAATCAAATCGATAGAGTTTTACAGGGTAATTATCAGCAGTCGAAAGATGTACAAACACTGTTCACATGGGTTCAAGAGGTTACTGTTGGTAATTTTTACTGTATTGTTTACTCGTCTCAATGTAAAGTCGATTTAGCAAACTATTATAATATATATTCATCAATATCAGAGAAGAAGGTATAGATGAATGAGTATACAAAAATGTTGTGGAAATGAGAATGATTAAAGTAGACGATTAATGAAGATGCTCCAAAACGAGTGTGAAAAATTTTCTCTGAAAAATTAACTTGACGGAAATGAAATGAAATTTTCCTCTTTTTCTGCATGCGTGAAGAGAGGTCTCAGGTGGCAGCAGTTATTGTTTAAAAGCCGGCAAAATTTTCAATGTTGGCTTTAATTCAATTGAGTTAATTGTGATTCGAGAACTTCGATGGCTGATTAGCTGATGCTTCTTTCTTTCAAATAAAAGTTGCAAAAATCAAATTTCAAGACTCACATGATGGATTATCATCATTTGCAATAGGAAATGGGCTGAATCACTATCGAATAATACTTTAAGATTTGATCATATATTACTGTATATCGTTCGCCCTAATTTGCTTTCTCTTGATCATTTCTTTCATCTTGGACAATTTTTTAGGGAAATTGTGAGAAAAAATTACAATAATCACAGATCCTACGATAAAATATGGTTACCCAGTAAGGATTTTTATTTTCTTGATTCAGATTTCAAGAACTTTTTCCATTGAATTACAAAATGAGGCTTCTTTCCCTATCTTCATTTATGGACACATTTCACTGATACCAATGTGTGTGCCCAAAATTATACCATAATGTCCAGTAGTTGTAAGAGTCAAATTAGATATGACAATATCTCACTGTATCAGAGTGAGAATAATGGAAAAGCACTTCTTAATCTTAATCTTTTCTCAATTGGAACATTTCCTCTTCAATACCATCAGGAGTGACAGTCATAATTTGCAATTGATCACCAGTGTGAATGTGACGCTCAGCAGCCGCTGTGTAGGCTCTTTTGAGAAGTTCTTTAGCTTTTTCTTTTGTCATACTTTTCAATTCATCAGCCTTAACAGTTTGATTGCAACCCTCAACCATACAATCCAGGAAAGGTAAAATCATTTCGGTTGCAGCACCAGCGCAAGATGATTTCAATGGCTCATAAGAACCAACTGGATCATATGAATAGATGAATCCTTCACCATCTTTATCAATACCAGCAACAGTATTATAAACATAGTATGGAAAAAATCGTCTCGAATACAGCATATTGGACACCAATTGGGCCACAGCCACTGTTGACATTGGCTTATTGTTCTCATAGCGATAGTGTTTCAATCGATTGGTCAATATTTTGACAAACGTAAGACAATCACACCAACAGCCAGCAGAACCAATAATTGTTTTATCAGTTAATTTGAAAACTTTCGGTTGATCACGAGTTTGTATTGAATATCCTGACAGTAAGCGAGTATCAGCAGCCAATACAGCAAATCCTTTACCAGTGATTCCACTCACAGTACCACCATCATCAGCATACGGTTGAAAATCGGGATGATATTTAGGTTTCATGATTACTGCGAATTGATCAAATAACGCTAATTAATTACAATCAAAAATGTAAATTACTAATCACAAAGTTTCCAAAACACAATCACTTTTACATGAGAATCATTCAGAATGACAGAGCAAAACACATGCATCTTAAGCGCATGAGTAAGATAATGAAAATTCATTTCTTTTTCAACTTGAATCATGTTCAAGTTGGAAAGATGATGTTTAATTGAAATTGATTAAATAATCCTTTTTACCGGTATTTAAGTGGGGTTTACCTTCGTTTAATTGAAGGCTGAAAGACTAGTGATGATTATTTAGCTTAAGATAGATTATAAGTATACAGCTACTGCTAAAGTTTGGTGTTTTTTAAATTTGTGTGTCAACAATAATAATAATAATAGCAAATATGAGTGAATTACTTTTGGATCCATCAATTCGTGTTTGGGTTTTTTTGCCCATTGTAATCATCACATTTCTTGTTGGTATATTGAGACATTATGTATCTATCCTCATATCTTCCTCAAAGAGTGTGGAACTACAGCAAGTACAAGATAGCCAATTATTGATCAGAAGTAGACTTCTCAGGGAAAACGGTAAATACTTACCGAAACAGGTGAGTTATTGATTGATTGATTTTTGTTTTAAGGCTATTGATTGAGTAATGTTCTTTCATTATTTTCCCTGTAGAGCTTCTTGATGAGACGCCATTTTTTGAATGACAAAGAAACTGGGCAATTGTGGTCTGGATCTCAAAGACCATCTCAGGCACCCAATCCAATGTCAGATCCCTCCATGATGACCGAAATGCTTAAGGGAAACTTGACCAATGTGTTGCCGATGATATTGATCGGAGGGTGGATCAATTGGACTTTCTCAGGTTTTGTAACCACCAAAGTTCCATTCCCGTTAACACTTCGATTCAAGCCAATGCTTCAAAGAGGCATCGAACTTATGTCTCTGGATGCTAGTTGGGTTTCATCTGCTAGCTGGTATTTCCTCAATGTTTTTGGTTTAAGAAGTATTTACACATTAGTTTTAGGTAAGATGATTATTGAAGATTGTTGATGCAATTCAGTTAGATGATTTTATTTCTCCATGTTGCAGGTGAGAATAATGCCGCCGATCAGACAAGAATGATGCAAGACCAAATGTCTGGTGCTGCAATGGCTATGCCACCCGATCCAAAGCAAGCTTTCAAAGCTGAGTGGGAAGCATTAGAGATTTGTGATCATCAATGGATTCTCAAGAATGTTGAAAATGAATTGATAACTGGCTCAAATCCAAATAAAGAGCTATCTGGGCTATCGTCCTAGTCACAGATTTTAGGTATCTTGCCCTTTTAAACACAGTTTGTTCCTTGGTTGTGTAATGCTTCTTACTCGCGAAAAATTTTTCACGACAACTTTATGAGTCAAGCGTTTCAATGTCTTTTAAGTCTCTCTATTCTTCTAGACTTTGGATTCCTAATATGAGAACAGGGAGATTCTGTGTCTTCCTAAGAGAACCTTCACCAACTAGCTCTAGCTAGACTCAGCCTTTCAATCAAGCGGACTTGACAACAATTTCTTGTTGAGAGGGTTGATAAAATCTAGCTACACTTGAGGTTTCACCTACTCCTCACAAATGACAGGAAAATTTCGTGTGGATTTCATCGGAAATTTGAAAAAAACTGCTTTTATAAATCACGAGAACATAGTTTTACTGATATTCTCCCAATATGAAATCTCATAAAAGACTCGGGAGAAATTTCCAAAACAAATCAATCAAATATCGTAAAAAGAAATGATTAGAAAACAAGGCTAAAAGAAATTGATCTTAACACAATCTTGTAACTTATTATTCACAACACAGGCAATGTGGTAATGTTGAAAGACGAAAAATTCAATACCCTTAGGTATTCATGAATTCCAGGAAAACTGAGTTACGCTTTAATGAATTCAGAGATGTATTCTATGCCAACAGAGGTTTTCAGGCACTCTTCAATGAGCCAAGACAAATGTATTTGACATTTGTAAATTCTTCGATACCAAGATGAGATCCTTCACGGCCCATTCCTGATTCTTTTATGCCACCAAAAGGTGCTTCACAACATGAAATAATACCTTGATTCACTCCCACCATACCAACTTGCAATGCACGAGCAACTCTCCAAATTTGATCATGATGATTAGAGTAGAAATAGCCGGCTAGTCCTACACGAGTATTGTTGGCTTTTTCGATGACATCTTTTTCACTATCAAATTTAAAAATTGAAGCAACTGGACCAAAAGTCTCCTCACCACAAAGATCCATACTTTTATTTATACCAGTGAGTATTGTGGGCTCGAAGAAATTACCTTCCTTTACTTTACCTCCTGTCACAATCTTGGCACCTTTGGAGACTGCATCATCGACATGTCGCTTAACTTTTTCAACAGCTCTTGAATTGACCAATGGTCCTGCGGTAGTTTTTGGATCCAATGGATCACCGAGCCTGATTTGTTCTTCCATTTTGTGCTTTAATTTTTCCACGAATTCATCATGAATAGAGGAATGAACATAAATGACATTACTAGATACACAGGTTTGCCCTGTATTACGGAATTTAGAAGCTATGCATCCTTGAATAGCATCTGATATATTGGCAGATTCGAACACTATAAACGGAGCATTTCCACCAAGTTCTAAGCAAACTCTTTTCACTGTGTTGGCACTGTTTGATAGCAATACTTTACCAACTCGAGTTGAACCGGTAAAAGAAAGGGCAGCTAAATCAGGAGACTCACAAAAAGATTTACCAATAAATTGCGCCTCAACTCGACTAGAAGTGATGATGTTTATTACACCGGGAGGAATGCCAGCCTCTTCTGCAAGTTTTCCTAGAGCCAGACCAGAGAATGGACTATCTTCAGAGGGACGAATCACCACAGTACATCCCGCTGCCAGAGCAGCAGCAAGCTTTCTGGTTATCATTGCATTTGGAAAATTCCACTGAAAAAAAGGAGTGAAAATCATAAGAACCAATCCTTTTCATCATTGTTTGTGAGGTTAATGTAATTCAAAGAAAGCAGAAATTCTTACTGGAGTTATTATTCCAACTGGTCCTATGGGCTGTCTAATGAAGAGAGTCATTGAGTCAGGAAATGGACTTTCAAAAACTTCACCAGTTATTCGTTTTGATTGCTCAGCAAACCATTCCAAGAAAGATGCACCATAAACGATTTCACCTTTTGCTTCGCTTACAGGCTTTCCCATTTCTCGAGTTATCAGTTCAGCCAAAGCATCAGCATTGGCCATTTGAAGTTCGAACAATCGACGGAGATACATACTTCTCGTTCTGGCTGATGTTTGACTCCATTCTTGAAAGGCTCTTTTGGCAGCATCAATGGCTTGTTGTACAATCTCTCCAGTTGTTTCCGGAGCAGATCCAAGATGTTCACCATTAGATGGATTAGTAACGGTAAACTTCTCTGCTCCTCGAGATTGTGTTGATCGTGGTGACACTTTGGTCCATTTTCCATCGATATAGTTTTCAGATATGATGAAGTTTTTATAAGTTTTAGTTGAATCTGTGGATTCCCATCTCAGTGACCCAATATTAGAAAAATTAGCAGCTGCGGTCATTTTTTGATTAAGAGTTGAATGAATGTTTTTGAACACTAAACTTCGACAAGAGCTGGTCACAAATGCCATTCCGATATTTTATCAGTTCGATTGCAAGCAATTGATTCGATCGTTTGAATACTTAATAAGAGAGAAGAATGAAATGGATCTACATACAAATTTTATCACTTTTTGTTATTTACAGAGGAAAAAATTATCAAAGTATCGCAGGTTCATGAATGCCTGATTCTTTATCACACAGAGAAGATGCTTCACGAGATAGCGATCACACATCAAGATATTTTATCACGTGGAACACAGTGGAAAAAGATGGATGAAGATGAATTCGATTAACTTAGTTGAATCTCTGGACTATCCGGGTTTCGATTTGTCGCAATTTGACAGAAAATTTATTTTCATGAGGTTCCCGATTTTTTGTTTACATGCTTCACCCCTGTGGCACATGTATTTTAAAGCGTGGCAAACCTAAGCGCCTGCTCATCGTAGGCTATCGTAATTATGATGTAAACTTCATGTCCACATGTTTTGGGAATGATGGTAAGGTTTTCATTTGTGATGATTTGAAATCTTCTTGAAATTCCTGAAATATCATCATTATCAACTTTGCTGACCTGTTTTTGCCACTGATTGTCTAGCTGTTCAGCTTGTGATTCAACTTTTACTTTAATTTTTTGAATGGCAGTGATTGAAGTCATCAGCAGAGCATTTTGAATTTAAAAATCAACAAGTTTTCGTTTGGTGTTCGATTTCTATTGGAAAATGGATCAGAAAGCAAATGAGGAATCAGAATTCTCTGGCGAAGTCAATCCTACCAGATTGGCAGATCTAAAGCTATCCGCTGCCCTCAAAGAAAAATTTGATTCCATATCTGCTGATGGAAAACGAGAGTTTCGTTGTTTTTCGAACTTTCTATCGCTACTCTGTGGTAAGCTTCTGAACCTTCAAATTATTGAACGAATAAGAATGATTACCCTTTCCAGATATGCTTCATGGTAGTGATGAAGATCGCTCTAAATTACTCGCCCAAAATCGTGATCTCTATCATAAGATGGCCATCGTTTTGCGACAATTCGCTTTCAAATTGGAGGAAAATGAAGAAGTTTCACTCCACTTTGCTCTTGTCCTAGCTAAGATAAGTGAAATTAATCGAACTATAATAATGAACGATGCCAATGATCAAGATCCAATCTGGAATTATCTCAAAAGCCTCCAAAGTGAATTCTTTGAGAAAATGGATCTTCCTCAAGATTCAATCAGTTTCTCAATGCTCCATTATCGACTAGTTATTTTATCGAATATTTCTCTCGACGAAGAGATAGGAAGGAAGGTTTCCAAATACTTGTCCGTGTTTCTTCCTGAAACTAGCAACTATACTCAATTACTCGAGAAAGCTATCGAAACAAGTCACATTGTTGGAGAACCGATGATAGCCTTTCTTGTGAATATCTCACGTTATGATACATTTGAGAAGATTCTGATGGAAAACAAAAAAGAAGTGGAAGACTTTGTGGTCATGATCATCAAAGGATTTGAGCAGAGTAATCATGAACCAATTCGAAAAAGTTGTCTCTTGCTCCTCAGTAATTTACTTCTGTTCAATTTTGCTCAAAATATACTTTTGGACGATGATATGGAACTGATACCGAAAATTTTACTACCACTTGCTGGTCCAACAGCAGAACTGTATGATGAAGAGGATATGGCCAAGCTTCCTCTGGATTTACAATACCTTCCAGAAGGAACAGAAGTTGATAAAAGCCAAGAGATTCGTAACAATATTCTGAAGTGTCTTCTTTTGTGTTGTAATACTAGGCTTGGTCGTGAAAAGCTACGAGAAAATGGAACTTATCTTGTTTTACGTGAGCTACACAAAACTGAATCTATTCGACCCTTACAAAAACGGATCGAAGATATTGTTGATATCTTGATCAAAGAGGAGAGTGAATACGATGGAATCGATGACTTATTGAAGCTCAAAATTCCGAATGAGTTACACTCCGAACTCGATGATATGGACAAAGCTTTACTTGAGCTTTAACTGATAATTTAGGGATTCACAAGATCATTTATACTGTTATTTGAATGTTTCTTCTTGAATTTTAGTGATCTGATATCCTTTCATGTAAAAAGTATTCACCGGCATTCATAGATTCACTGGCTTTCCAACTTTTCAAGATAATATACCACTTTTCGATAAAAATCTTCTGCAACCAGTTTCAGTTGATTCAGAATACCTTTTCTGGCTGACTTGTTCATTCTGAATATATCAGCGCTAAATCTTTTAGCCACGCGTGATTTATGATCCTCGTCGAACGAATTCCAATACCTTGCAGGCTGTAAAAAATGTCCAAAATAATCAAAAAGCATAAGTATTTGTTAATTACCTGTGAATAGTTGTCATCATATAATGTGATGAATCTCCGAATTTTAGTCGTTTGATTGAATCTTCCAGACAGTATTTGATCATTTCCTGATTCGATGATATCGGAAAATACGCTTGGATAATAATTTGATTTTGAGACTTCTTTCGGTTCCCAGCAGTCCCCATCCTGTGCTGTTGACTGGAAGGACATCGGCTTGTTAACTTTCAATTGGAAAAAATTTGGTCCTAGGCTGCAAAAAATAAAGATAATGAATTTATTCACCCAATCTACCGACAATTTTGACTAACCGATGAAAATGTGAATCTCGATAGATGAGATTTCTTGATTGAGTAACGTAGTCCTTTATTCCGAGTTCAATACCAGGAACCAAATGTGCTGGATTCAATGCCACTTGTTCTACTGTTGAGAAATAATTGCTTGGATTCTCATTCAAAGTAACAACACCTACTGGTATTGGTGGAAAATCTGTCTCATTCCATAACTGAGAAAAAATTTATTCACATGGTTTACGAACTGAACTTTTCAAATGTCCTTATCGAGGTTAATCATTCTTACCTTGGCTATATCGAATATATTAAAATCAAGTTGTTTCTCCTTCTTGGGTGAAATAATTTGAGCTTGCAGCATCCATCTGGGATATTTACCTCGCTCGATTCTGGCATACAAATCTCTCGTAAAATAATCGGGAATGTTTCCATTTATCCATTCAATTTCTTTGTCTGGAATGTAGTCCGTTTTAGAGAGAGGTTTGAGTGAGAAAAGAACATGATTTGGTTGACCCTTCCGATTGATGAGGGTATACCTTCCAGTGCTAACAGTTTTCATATGGGCATGTGATCTATAGATGGTATAGTCAGAACGAGCCATCGTGAAATCGAGAAGACATTCGGGAACTAATTTTGCCCAGTCCCCGAGGTTACTCAAATCTTCAATATTGTTATTATTAGGTCTTAAAGCATGACCAGCTGAAGATGCTCGAAAAGGGTCGTGAGCGATCGACACTGTTGTCCCAGTGATAATGTCTAGAATTCCTTCATCAGTGTACATTCGTATGGTGAAACTGTTGATGGTTTTATGTCCAACCTCTCCTCTACCATATTCACTCAATGCATCGGAAAATCTGGCCATAAGTCTAACTTTTTTTCCACATTCGTTGAACACTTTTGCCTTTGTAAGAGATGCCAAAAGGGGCTTTTTACACTCGAAAAATCCTAAAGCACCACTTCCTCTGGTAAAAGGTGTGCGAGTGATAGGTCTTTCCCGATTAAATCGGGAAACTTTCTCCAAAAAGGTTGCATCTGGCAATAAAATTGGCCCATTTTCACCAACACTCAATGATCTTAATAATTCTGGGAAAGCTTGAATCTTGGAGGAAAGTTGATCCCCTCTTCCGGTAATTTGTTCCATTACATTTTCGATTTGATACTCTTTCAAGAAATTTGTTCCACTTTCTCCGTTGATCTACATGTTCGCGCAAGTTTAGGGTGTTAGTATGACTTCTTGAGAGTAGTAATAATTACATACATTTACTACGATTATTAGCAAAAAGTTTATCGCCAGAAAAATACACATTTTAAATATTTTAAATATTTTCAACTTCCAAGGGTTCAAATAGATGAAAATATTTGAAAATGAATTACCCAGATCACTTGAAATAATAGGTTGACATCAGGTAGAAAAATTTTCTAGACTGGAATCAATGGAATCACATAATGAATCAAACCTCACTGATAATCCTCGCAAAAGTAGAGCCACAACACTCCTTTCACACATCTGTTAAGTTGAACGAGACACCTTTCATTCTCGAGTTTATTACTTGTAGTTAAGCATTGTATCCAATGTGCTATCCAGAGAATGGGTAATTATCACTTAACCAAGTTTTGTTACAAGAAGCGATGGGAGGACCCCATTCATCCGAGTCATCTCGTTGAATTGGTTATTCTCTGATATGAATGTTAAAAATGAAAAATGAATCAAAAACACAAATTGGGAAATGAATCCAATGACTTTCAATTGTGTACAATTTATAGATAAAATATCTTTCTGTATAAACAAGTAAATTGATTATTTATCTTTGCTCTATCCTTCTTATAAATCAGCTATCAAATTTTTGGGGGTATAATTTTGGAAATCAGACGAGTGTAACAAACAAGAGGAAGAAGAAAAATAAAACACCGAAAACTTTAAACATTAGCCACCTATTATTGGACACTGATTGAAAATATCTTAGTAGTGATTCATGAGCAGCTTCTACATTCATATTTGTATCACTGATATTGGTGTCTATCCGGGTGATCATCTCATCTTGCTGATGAACCATGGTTGCAAGTTGATTAAATATTCCTCCTAATTCGACAATAGTTGATTCGATGGTCTGCATTGTGGAAGCTCGTTCTTCAACATATTGATTGGATACATTGCCGTAAAGTAATGTTTGCTGTTGCTGAGCTGGCTGTCTTTGGCTTAATTGGCTTTCCATTGGTGATCTTGAGTCAGGATCATCACCAAAATCAATAATTGTATTATTTCTTTTCGGTGGCAATGGTGCAATGGAAGATGAACTGGTGAACTGTTCACGGCGCAATTTTTGTTGCTGCATATTTTGAGATCTCAATTCTAATGTCGATTTGAAATCATTGCTCATGGTGGCTAATTGTTCTTGTAAATTGAGAACAACATTTTTGGAATATGAATCCACATTTTGTTTACCATAATCTTTTGATTTTGCCAACTGAAATTGTCTAATCTCTTCTATTTGTCGATTCAATGAGTTAACATCTTGCTTTATACTGGATACCAATTCATTTAATTGAGCTGAAGATTCATCACTATCAAAAATTGTCTTCTTACGAGCCAGCTCATTTAAGCGTTCCAATTTACTGAATGCCAATGATAAATCATTGAAAACAGCTTTCGATGCACGCATAAAATTAACATGATCTGTTCGCTGATCTTGTCCATTTTTTGTTCTACTACCATATCCGGCTCCACGTCTATCACGAACATTATTACCACTTAAATGTCTCTCATTTTGCATCAATTTCAATATAGTCTTATACTCATTTGTTCGATCCATACTTGACCACCACACAACTATACCACCGGGTTGATACACATACACACACTCTAACCACCAACTTTTACCACCAAACAAATAATAAAATAATCACGACAATAACACGTAGACAAACGGAATGAATGTATGAAAAACAATAATAATAATCAATCAATCATGTAAACAACTCATCTCACAAACCAAAACGTCAATACAAGTGAGTAATATTACAGCTTGGAGCCACTAGCGAGTCGAGATTTCATCATGTTTCATGAATCATCATCATGATGACATCATGATCAGAATATCATGAACTTCATGATAAAGTTCAATTTACCGGTTTGGAGTGTGTGGATTGATGTCACAATCTTTTGGTAGTTTATAAATAGTGTTTGTGAATGAATAGTGATCATGACGGCAAATAAGCGTATTATTTATGTTGGTGGTTTGAGTGAGGAAGTTGATTCCAAAATATTACATGCTGCATTCATTCCTTTTGGTGATATTATCGATATTAATATGCCCATTGATTTTGCTACACAAAAACATCGAGGATTTGCTTTCGTTGAATTTGAGAGTGCTGAAGATGCTGGATATGCTATCGATAATATGAATGATTCGGAAATATATGGTAAAACAATACGTGTTAATATTGCTAAGCCGATCAAGGTGAGTTATTGATTGTCTCGAGTTTGACTCCGTGAATTTGAATCCCTTACTAATATTCATTGTTTACTTTCTCTCTCTCCTCTTTGTCCATGGAATTTGTCAATGATCATTATCATGAATTGTAGTTGAAGGAGGGATCAGCCAGGCCAGTGTGGTCAGACGATGAGTGGCTTCGAAAACATGCCGGAGTTGGAGAAGCAACCGAAGATGTAGGAAAAGAGACGGAAAAAGAAAACGAAGAAGGACAGGAAGAGTCAACTATGGAGGAAGCTGAATGAAAGGGACCTAAAATAATCATCACATCATCTTCATCAATAAAGGCTACCTGCGTAAATATATATATGTTTATATTGACTAATTTTTCATCAAATATGTACAGATTGTTAAGTTCATTTTTCATCTTTTCAAATCAAGTCTTTTCGTGGCCAAAAAAGCTCATGACATGCGCTTCATGTTGAGTCTGGAATCGCGCTGAATAAACACGTGCAGTTTCAAGTATTGTAAACAAGTGTAATATTGATGAGTGTTTGTGATTGAGAAAATTTAATTATATTGTGAACAAAATTTGTCATCTGATTCGTAATGGAAATAGTATTGGGCACGTATGAACGATACTTAGTGGGCTATAGACTGTTGAGAGGTCGTAAAGGTGATGAATTCAAGATGAAACAAAGTTTTACCGAAGAGGCACACAATGGTAGTATCAAGTGTGTGGCAACATCAGATAGGTATTTAGTTTCAGGAGGATCTGATGAATCGATACGCATATTTGATTTAACCACTCATCAAGATGTTGGCACTCTGATGCAGCAAGAAGGTACCATCACTTGCCTTGGATTTGTGGACAATGATTTTCTGTTGAGTGGCAGTGAAGATGGTACCATTTGCGTTTGGGATGTTAAGACTTGGACTTGTGCGAAAACACTCAAAGGACACAAGAAAGCTATATGTAGTTTAAGTGTTCATCCTACTGGAGGTCTTGCTCTCTCGATATCGAAAGACAAATCAATTCGAACTTGGGATCTGGTCAAAGGAAGATGTGCTTTTGTACATAACATGAAAGAGATCGGAAATAAAGTGCAATGGTCTCCCAGCAAGAAACATTTTGTCGTCACTTTTGACCGACGTATTGATGTCTATGATATAAATGAAGCTGAGCCAGTCCAAGTTATTCCTTATATGAAGCAAATTTATGCATCTAATTTCCTCAATGTAAGTGTGTAAAGATTCTTACAAAAAATGAGTTGTTTAATATTCTTTTATTTTTTAGGATCGAATTTTAGCTGTTGGGTTGGATGATGGTTCATTAGAATTGCTGAACGTTCTGAAGAACAAAGTTTTGAAAGCTCATAAAGTTCATGATAATAGGATCAAAGAAATATGTGCATTTAGCAAAGGAATTTTAACAGCATCCTCTGACGGTGTGGTTAAATTGCTCAGAGGAAAAAATTTAGTACCCCAAGCAGTTGCTGAATGTGGGTGTAGAATAAATTGCATGGCTATTTTTAGGATTTCTAAAGATAAGAAGACAAAGTCATCAGATAAAACTACTTGAATCATATTTTTCATATTATTTGGGTGTTGCCATAAAGATTAATTTTTCATAACTATAGAAAGTATCACAGTCTTTCAGGCAAAGTTTATCAATTTTTGAGAAATCATCTGGCTGGCAGCGATCATGTCTTTTCTCTATCCTCAAGTCGACTCTGACTTCCCTTTGGGGCTTGAATATCCTTATAATTTTCAATTGGTTGGATCTGATCTGAATTGTCTGGAAATCTGCTCCTGGATTCGTGACTTTCGATTACTTCAACTACTTTCTTGAAATTATTTTCTTGGTCCAGTCCTCCATCTAGATAGACTATTTTGGAGTAAATTATCAGTGTAAATGAATTATGAGTGACTCAAAGGGAAGTATTACTCACCTATATCATCAAAAAGTTTCTCCATTTCCGTCTTGTTCTGAATATACATCGGCCATATGCACTCATCGAAATAACCCTCAGGATCTGGAGGAATATAAACTCTCTCGGAACGTCTCCGGAAGCATTCTTTCTCATCAAGAGTTAGAAAGAACTTGTAATCAAATGGAAGAGTGTAAGATCTGTATCAAGCATTCTATATTAGAATCCAGCATCTGAAAATATTTCCACAAAAAAACTCACGCATAGTTGAATAGTAAATGGCCTTCTACAATCAAGAAACCTTTGGACATCTCTGAAGCCACCGAAACTATCTTGTTATTCAAAGCTTCCCAATCGATACTCTCTATTGCTTCCCAATTTTGATGCCTGATGCCATTCTTGAGAGTAATCCATACATGTTTCGGATCCTCTTCACTCTTTGAATGATAGTCCAAAGTTAAGCCGCTCATTGTTTGCGAAATAAATAAGAACTTACTCGAAAAAAATTATCTTGATTGATAACATTCGAGCCAGGATACAATTTTACAAGCTTTTGACAGAGCGTCGTTTTACCACCGTTTGTTATTCTAATTAGGAAAATAATTTATGAATGATAATTTATGGATGATTATATTAGAGCCACCTACCCTCCTATCCCTATGATCTTGACCATCCTGCTTTGTATAATACTTTTGTTTGATTATTTCATCACATTACAACATCAGAGAAGATACAGTTGCGAAAAAAAGAATCAAAATGAGTATGAATTGGAACCTTTCAAGCGTGGAACCACATCATGACTGAGAGCAAAAAAGCTTAGACAGACGCAGAACGAAAACAAATAAATTCATATTTGAGTGTTATTCATTAGAACATACACAATTCATCATTGGATTGTTATTAGGTCACAGAAAGTCACAAGAAGTTTGGATATTTGATATAGCTTTCACGATTGAAGACCAAAAACTTTGAGAGCATTAAAACTTGTTTTGAGCGCAATATCTGTGGGCTTTAAATCCATAAAACCAGCAATCATTTCGATCGTGATTGGTAATGAGCAAGGCTCATTACGCTGGAAGGTGCAATAACGTTGCAAATAACTCAATGATCGTTCAGTAAAGACTTTCTTCACCTTTTCAGGCAATTTGGAAGCTCGAGCATTTGGATACATGTATGGAGCATCGGTTTCTACCATAAGTTTATCTAGAGGAATCAGTTTATCTTGTAAAATTTTTCTAACTCCATTGTCTGATTTGTCTTTCCAAAGGAAACCTTGGATGAAGAGAGAAAAGTTCAAAGGTATGATTAATTGTGTTCGCAGATCTTGAGAGCATTTCTCGATAATGGATCAAAAAATTTCTGCTGAGCTTGCAGCTTTTGATCCATCAGTACTTACCAGTCAGTCCAATATATAAACCCATATCTATATATTTTTTAGCTTCATCATATGTTCCAGTGAAACAATGAATAACTGTCGGCGGTAGTTGACTAGAATATTTGGAAAGAATTTCAACAGTTTTCTCGCTGGCATCACGCTCATGAACGAACAGAGGTTTCTTCAAATCACATGCAATCTGGACTTGTTTTTCGAAAACTTCCAATTGTGTCTCTGGAGGTGAGAAGTTTCGATTGAAATCCAGTCCACATTCACCAATAGCTACACACTCTTCGTTTGATGCTAGCTCTCTGATAAGCTTTTCAGTTGTGTTATCCCATGTTTTAGCATCATGAGGGTGAATTCCTGAGAAAGAAAATACAACCATTCCAATCAGTTCATTCCAGTTAATGATCTGAGAATATTTTACCTGCAGTGCTATATAAGTATGATGGAAACAATCTAGATAATCGAAGTGATTCAGTACTTGATGCTGCCGATGTTCCAGTGACCATAATCTTGTGAATACCACAATCCTTGGCTCGATTGACAACTCCAATCAGGTCACGTGCATACCTTTTATCACCTAAATTAGCTCCAATGTCGACAAGAAAATAGGTATTCTCATCTAAGCCCAGTTTCTTGAGCATTTCAACCTCAGAGTTGGGGTCTTGATTGGAGTCCATTTCAATCTGTCTTGTGGCAGTCACATTTATCTTTCTGTTTGAGAACACAAAAAATTAGCATAACATGAGCAGTGGATCGTCAATCGATCATCCAACCCATAACATCATTCGAATACAAATCATAATTATCAATTGAACTGACGTTCATCAACGTTCTAACTCAAAGTTTTACAAGATGTTACATTTCATATGGCTTCATCGTCAATTAGGAAAGAAAAACATTAGTTTCTCTCATCGTTCTTGTCACATACCTCAGAGAATTTGAAGAGATCTCAGATCGATGCCTTAAACAGTTAGCATAAAGTTTTCGAATACCACTAAGTATAGCCACTGAATCAGACAGACTGATTACCATTAAGACATGTTATGGTAATGTCCACGAAATCGGAAATTACTCAATAATTGAGTCTCTCAATTACAAAATCTTTTGAGATTAATCTCAAAAAAATGTGATGCTCAGAAAAAGCGCCCTCTTACATACCTTGATATGTGATAAAAAAAAAGTTCATTTTTTCGAAGTATTTTCGTCATCATTTCGATTATGGTATCGATCATCAATTGATGGGAAGGAAGTTGCAGAAAAAAATATCAATTTTTTTCAATCGTTTTAGAATTTTTCTTTACCTACTATTATGAGAATTGTTGTTGCTGAAGAGTGTTTTGCAAAGATGAACCAACAAGGACATTGAGTGAAAGTGAAAACAATTTAGTTGGAAGAGGAACAATGCAAATTCTTTTTTTGATCAGCTATTATTCAATTTTTTTAATAATTTTAAACCTCGAAAAATTTTTATAGATCGAAAAGAAATGATTCAAAATGTCCGTGAATTGAATTTCCTCAGGCCTCATTTGAATTATTCGGATAATATTCTTATGTGTATACATATAGACGATGTCTGTAAAGGCAAGGCTGAAGTTATTCCAAAAGTATCGGTTGGTTGATCATTCTTTCGAGTTCCTGTGATCAGTTGACCAGAGCTTCCTTATCAACGGGAGGTGATGATGAAATGTTACTGCTCTTGAAGTGACATTCGCTACTTTCCTGAGTACCGTTATGATAGTGAACTGAGGCTGTGATGGTCACATCACCGAAACGAGCGAATGTGCGTGTAGATGCACCCGCAGGACCAGATGATGCTGATACAGATAGGCCGACACGTTGTCCAGAGGTGGATCGTTCCGATTTATCTTTGTAAGATTTTTGATAAAACGAATAGAACAAGTAGAAGAATAGGATGGCATGGAAAAGATTGAGAAAAATGAAGCTTCGAGGAAAATCACAGTCTTGAAATAGAGCTCGAAGTCCATGAGCAAGTGCCAAAGTGAATTGAGTCAATTGAAGTTTGGTTAAATATTTTTTCCACCACAAATATTTTTGCATTTTGGGACCAAATGCAGCTAGACCATAGTACATGTACATGATTGTGTGGACGCCAGAATTCAGGAATGGAAACCAAGCATTATTTCCTCCAGAAGCAAATTTGATTCCAACCCACAAAGTTATTGGAACAACCGAATGATGGAATACGTGTAAAGTTGATATTTGACTATTCTTTTTTCGCAGAACAAAAATTATCTAAAAAATTTAATGATCATAATATGAGTGAATCACGTCAAGTTCTTCCAAAACAATTCAATAATAGCTTATTTGACCTTCGACAATCGAGAAACTTTCAACCAGTTACTACAAGAATACATCGTTACAACTACAACTACTGTATGATCGAATGATAATTTATCATCTTCTACCAATTTCAATTTCAAGATTCGCAAAGACAATGAAAAATTTTGAGAGGAGTGTGAAATAGCTGAAATTAAAGGACAGATAGTGTCGAAAAAAGCGAGGCTAACGAGGTTCAAGAACTGACGATTGTGTGAGAAATGGAATTATGATGAAAAAAGTTATGTCCTCAATGAAATTCAGTACCACTGTATCACATCTATATTTTGATATTCTAATACTTATGTGTCGATAGAGAGTATAGAGAAAATCTATAATTAAGTTAATCAAAATTTATAGTTGACTTTATGAGAAGTTGAATTATGAACACTCAATCAGTTCAATGTACAACTGTATGTGTGTAGCGCGTTAAGATTTTCACATATTTTTGCAGAGGACATTATCACCAATCGAAAGAATTTACTTACCGTATCAATAAATTCCACAAATTTGGTGAGATAAAAATACCAACCAATCAGAACCATTCTCATGGCAATTGGATTATCTGAATAATCCACCACTTGACATTGGAAAGAGTATCTACCCCATTCGATGAGCTTACCCATCTAGTGAGAATTAAGCAAAAACCAAAATATTTGTCACAAAGTTTTCTTGAAGAAAAATTAGAAAATACCACTCTTACCTCGACAAATAACCAGAAAGAAAGAGTGACCAGAGTGAAGTTATAGACTATCATAAATTTTCTGAGATCAAAAGGCTCTCGATTTTCCATCCATCGAGGACCAGCAATTTTAACGAAATACAAATATGCCCCTGTCAAAATGAACGTTGGAATAGGGCTTGACATCAGAGGCCAATCAGCAAGCCTATGATCTGAGAGCGGAAGAATAATCATGATCAGAACGAAACGAATTCATCGGCACGGGAGAAAATTTTTCACGAAAGTAAGTCTGCCTGATTAGTGGTCTGGAAGCTTTAAGAGTGAAAGTGATTGAATCCATATGAGTTGATTTACTTACCACCATTCGCTAGCATTTCGTTGTATGAGTTATAGATTTTGACCACTAAGGATGACCAATCGGTGAAACAGGCCAAGCAAACAAGGAAAGGAAGAGCTCTCGCAACATAATCCCATCGACGAGAATCTAGAGCAGATTCCATCTCAGGATGATCCTTTTGAAGAACTTTGTTGGTTTTGTCCATCACCACGAGCTCTATCAAGAGCTCGGAAAAGTTTATAAATTTTTGAAAGCACTCGGAAAAGAGAGACAATGAAAAAAATTTTGGCACCAAAAAATTTTAGACGTTAACACTTTATGGGTCTTGACACTCAAAAGAGGTTGATTGAATGTGGATGAAAAAAATTGGCTGATCTATCTGAAATTTCACGACATCTCACAATTGTTACGCTACCATGGACAGGAAAATCCCTGAAAAAGGACGTCGTTTGTGTGTTTCCTTTTCTCGATCGGTTGAGTCCAAAAAGTTTTGAAAAGGAATCAGTCGCTTCAACAGATAGGCGCCCAAATATCGAAGTGCTCACTTGATCTCTCTCTCTCTCTCTCTCTCTCTCTCTCTCTCTCTCTCTCTCTCTCTCTCTCTCTCTCTCTCTCTCTCTCTCTCTTCCTTTCCTTCCTTGACTCAACTTCATCGTCTTCAACCTTGTCTCTTCTCGAATAACTAGCCAAAATACCAGAGTTCCGTATCTAGTCGACCATGAGAATGTTCGAAATGATGAAAGAGAGCGATATGCTGCTGATTAATTATGGCCATTTTCTTTTTGTAAGCCTTTTCTTTTTTTTTCACATCTTATCTGGACAATGAGAACTCTTGACTCATTTACTTTATTGTCCTTTACATCATTATTGAGACAAAAATTGGCGATAAGGCAGTATCTTATGTCTTAAACTCAATGATTGTGTGAGCGGCTTAATATTTTGGAGTCATGAAAATTTGTGGTTTTCTATTCAAAGATGCTCCAATCGAAACAATCAGAATAATTCTTTCATTGAGAATGCAGCTCAACGATTTCAAGGTCCTTGTTTTTTGACTGAGAATGGGAAAAAGTTAGCCACGAGATCTACATATTCAGATGTAAGAGATGTAAACAATTTATTCGGGGAAAACCAAACAGAAAAAATGAGTTAGTTACAAAATTTTCGCAGTAGAGAGGATATGATCAACTCTTTCCGGGGAATTTCGGTGATATAAGCTTAGATAATGGTTCAAAAACCGTTCCTCATCAATGTATGCATGAAGGAGTGCAAATCACGAGGATCTGAGTTACAATGGAGATGAAATTTATCGAAGAAAATAACAAAAAAAAATAGATCTTAATTTTTGTGAACTACTTGACCTCGACTTATGAGATCAGGAATTTCCACTGCCATCCATGGCCCTAGGCCAAGTGCCATAGCATGAGCAATGCCAAATTTGGGCACATTTTTGGCCCAAAGTGGCTTAAAATGATCTGAGAGGCAAATTTTTCCACCACGATACATCTTGGCCGTCTTACCATCCAACTCAGGCAAAGCTAACTCTGGTGAAGTGGTTGGATATGTAACTGGAATATCGAATTCAATTTCGAATTCATATTTCAACAATTCGTGAATGTACCAACATTTGCCGAACCATTTCGTTCCATCCTTATTACTTTCCAACCGGAACCAATCATTATCGTTCTCCTTGTTCTGTTGCACATACTGTGGTGAGTGGACAAACACACATTAGGAAATGAGAGAAGAGAGAAAGTAAGCAAGCAAAATCATGGCAAATGATCAATCTTATCACCGCTCAAAAGTTGTACATTATGTTCTCACATCAACTGAACGAACGATAATCGTGGACCATATTGCAACGTGGCCACAAAATAAAACACACACACACTCCCTACGACTTACCTTAATTAATGCTTGATATTCTTCTTTCAATCGTTGTGGCCACAATTCCTTATCTCGTGGCCCTGCTTTGGTAGTTAACAGAGGAATACTTGACAAAGATTTTTTGGTTGCTTCATCCATAATGATAATTGATAATAATACTAATAACTAACTTTCACACACAATTACACCTATCAGACTAATATCATGAATGGAAAACTGAAAAATAAACTTATTCCCAATCCAATGCCGCTGATCCAATTACGGGCCTCAAAAATCTCAAAAAATCGAATACTGTAAACGTCACATGCAAGGTTCACCGTTTAATACACACATGAATCGTTGAAACGTTCATCATGAATTCATGATGGAATCATGATGATGATATTATCATGATAATTTCAAATCACACACATCATCGACAATGGCGACATAAACAAGGATGCGGATTGTGATGATGAGCTGCGTTTTTTTTTATTATTTTCAAAGCAAGCGCTTCTTCAAGTAATGAAAATATTTTCAAACACTGTTTATGTTTGAATGTGGAAACATTTTATTGTGTGTTTGGTGTATTAATTTTATCAGATTTAATATTTTGATTGGAAAATAAAGAGAGACTAATCATTCCGTGTGAAGTGATCAACATTTTTTATGTGTACGCTTTGTGTATGTAAATGTGTTTGTGTAGCTTATAATCAAAATTCTGATTAATATATACATGTATATGTGTGTGTTGTTGTAATAATCTCGATCAAGTGCGTGTTCATCTTCATTGAGAAATACAAAAAGAAGCTTTTGATCATCAATAATCAAGAGCTATCAATATTGTCTCTTTCTCTTTCTCACACACACATCTTGAAGTGATCAACAGTTTCTGTTTTTCTCTTGGATGATGATTTACTGATACTGTATTCATAGAGATTGATAATAATATTAATTTGATTCTTCGTCTTCATCACCCACTTACACACACATAACCCACTGTATTGGTGTACATTTGTATCGACATGAACTATCAACTGTATCGCAATACCACTCTTGGCCACACACTACAAGAATCTCTCGATGAATTCGTCCAATGTGGGCAAATATCACCACAATTAGCTTTGAAAATTTTATTACAATTTGATCGAGCTATCAACCATTCATTATCCTCCAAAGTTAGAACTCGTCTCACCTTTAAGGCTGGACATTTGAAAACGTATCGTTTTTGTGACAATGTGTGGACATTCGTATTGAAAGATGTTGAATTTCGTGAAGCACAAGAGCTTGTGAAAGCAGATAAAGTGAAAATAGTCGCTTGCGATGGTCTCCATGCAAAACAATAATAATCCAGATAAATATTAGAATAGCATTAGGGCTTGTGATTGTTTGTTTTTGTCCTGTCTTCTCTCTACTTTCTCTCTAATCTCTCTTTCTTTATTTCTTCCTTTCTTTCTCTCTGTTTACAAACATACACACTTACATTTATATATACTACTACTACTATCAACCAAATGTCAACTTGCCTTCCAATTTTCTCCGAGATATAAAGCCTTCTAATCGTTCTAAAATATTCACTTCATTTTCACCTCTGATCTTCTCAAGTGTCATCTTTCTCCATTTTCTACCACTTCAGCTCTTTCTTCTTTTCTTCTTCTCCTCACACACACTCTCTCTCTTTATTGCTTCCTTTCTTCTCAATTCTTTCGCCATTTGCTCCTCTCACTGACCATTGGTCCAGGCCATTGAATAGGATTGATCCATTCAATTTGGTTGTTACGCGTCTTCAGCCAATCTGGTTCCCAGACATTTTTTCTCAACGTTCTTGGAAGCCTTACTTTCTTCCTTACTTCTAATTCTTTATTCATCATTTCAATACATCTGTCTTGTCTTCATAATTTGAAAGAATCATCGTACAGTATGGGACGAAAGAAGAGACCACTGCCTGAAGTGGACCTTATTTGTGAATGGAATGGCTGCCAGGAACACAAACACTCTAATGTGAACGATTTTTTGACTCATTTACGATCTCATTGTGATCAAGCCATGAAAGACAGTGAACAGGAAGGTGTTCTTTCCTGTGGCTGGTTCGGATGTGATGAAATCACTTTTGAAAGTAGACGTCAATTACAAGTCCACGTGAGCTTCCATGGTTTCCATACTAAATTGATGAGTTTTGGCTATGTAGTGATGAAACAACTGTCAGAGGAACATGGTAAAGATATTTCCTGCACTTTAGATGGTACTACAAGAACTCTCTTGCCTCCACTTCCTGATATGTTTGTATGCTGTTGGCGCGATTGCCTCGCCATATTTCATGAGGCGGAAGAGTTCTATCGTCATGTTGAAAGACATCCTTTCGAAACTGAGACCGAAAATGTTGAGCGTGATACACCAAATCAGAATAGCAAGGGAAAAAAACGATCATTACCAGCATCTGCTACCAGTTCCTCTGATCAAATCGCCTGCCTTTGGCTCGACTGTACCTTAGGACCAGATTCTAAGTCACATATACGGGATCATCTGAGAAGCCATACCCAAGAGAAAGTCATTGCATGCCCCAATTGTGGTGCTCTCTTTTCGCATAAGAACAAATTCCGAGATCACTTACTTCGTCAAATGGATGGAAACGATTCAAATCCTTCGATTGCACTCGAAATCAACGAGGACCAAGAGATTGTGAATGTCAAGATACTTCCAGGGGATAGTACGGTCCAAGCTTATAAATGTGAAGATTGCGAGAAAACCTTCCTTTCAGCATCCTTATTAAGGGAACACAATCGAAAGCACTATCATTACTATAAGTGTGACATTTGTGGTGCTACTAAACCTTCCGCTTCAAATCTCAGACATCATAAAACATATCGTCACAGCGATGAGCGGCCTTACGCTTGTTCAATCTGTGCGGCCAAATTCAAGACACGTTCTGATTTGCGCAAGCATAGCGAAATACACAGTGAGGATCCTTTCAAGTGCAACTTGTGCGAATTCGAATGTCGATGCTATCATTCCTTGGCTAACCACACCAAGCAAGCTCATTTCATGTCCAATAGTGTTTATGTCTGTCATGAGTGTAAGCATAAATTTACGAGAGGAAATAATCTCACTCGACATCTCACATCTATACACGGCTATAAACTCAAACCTGGCCAGTCTCGTTTCAATTATGTGCGTGATGACGATGGAGTATATAAATTGAATCAACTCTAATATTATGAAGAAAAATAGTGACTATTATTGTCTCACATAGAAAAAAGAGTGTGTATTTACATCATGAACAAATCAAATTTTCTAACAGATCAACCCCTTGATTGGATTTCAGGAGGTAATACACGAATTCTAAATATTTCTTTGGAACAGCTATGTTATTTGTCCTATTGAAAAAGAGATGGAATATTTCTGAATAAAATTTTTTCAAACACAATTCGATCGATAATAAGAACACTTACCCTTCAGATCCATAGAGTATCTCGAGAATTTCTGGATACTCTCGAGCCAACCTCAGGCCACAGCTCATAACTTCCGGTTTGCTGGTAACAAAACCCATGATTCCTTTCAATAACTCTCGTGCACTTGGACTCTCTTTGGGTGGATCGTTAATCACAGTCTGATGTCGTCCGAATAGCCACTTTTTCAGAAAAAACCCTTGACTTTGATGCACCAAAACTAGGATAAAAAATACACAAAGTAAACTTTGAGCCTTCATTATTGGACTTGAGTGTTGTTGTTGCTGGCTACTGTCGAATGAGCTGTGACTTTATTGAGTTTTCACTCTTTTTATATTGGTTTGAAGTGTTAAGAAAAAAAGATCACATCTTGCCACTCATCTAATTTCTGAGCTGGTTTTCGAATTATTACAGACCTTGAAGATGCCAACAGCTAACAGTAGAAGAGGATTAAAAAATAAAAACTCAAGGTAATTCGAGAACAGAAAAAAAAAGTTCGATTTAAAGCGATCATTCTCTTTTCCTCTTGCTTGCACTCAGACAGATTTTCCCCCTTTTCAACCATAATACATAATACATTCTGAAGGAATATTGACCTCCATCATTTGCACAGATTTTTCAACCACAAGAATGCTCTTCTATTTCCATGAAGGACACACTTTAAATCAAAATCCTAAAATTTTTACTGAGGAATCAAACTTTTTTTCGGCCTGAGGCATCTTTCAAATTGACCGGCTTTTTCGATTGATCAAAGTGAATATCCATGGAAACGGTGTTACTGATGATGAAACTTTTTGAACAGCATGTGTGTATGATTAATTTTTGTTTTAAATTTTGTTCATTTAAATTGACAATTTATGCGATAATGAGTGACAAAATTTCATCTGATTGTATTTTTGAGGGTTCCAATTGTTTTCGAATTCGAGTTATACTGTCCATTTTGAGTGGTAAATCAATTGTGATACACAAAATTCGTGTTAAAGATGATGAACCGGGATTGATGGCATACGAATTATCTTTATTAGAGTTAATTGTCAAGATTACCAATGGAAGTACTTTTGAAGTTGATGAAACTGGTACAAAATTAACATTTCGACCAGGACTACTGATTGGTGGATCAGTGGAACATGATTGTGGACTACAGAGAAGTATAACTTACTTTCTGGAGCCTCTACTGTGTTTTGCTCCGTTCTGTAAACAGCCTCTCAAAGCATATTTAACCGGCATAACAAATGATCAAGTTGATGCCTCAATTGATGCGTTGCGACATTCAACCATTCCTTTATTGACCAAGATACTCTCTATCTATGGTAAGTTTGATTCACTTGGTTCGACTTTTGATCTATTTCCGTTCAATTGCTCACTTTTTTCATCAATTTTCAGATAAAAATGATATCGAATTGAAAGTCATATCTCGTGGTATGCCACCGAATGGAGGTGGACAAGTTTTATTCAAATGTCCTATTCGAAATACTATCAAACCTATTCAGCTGTTGAAAAGTGAAAAAATAAAGCGTATCAGAGGTACTGCAATCGCCACTCGAGTTTCTCCTAGCATTGCGAATCGAATGATAGACAAAGCGAAAGGTTTATTACTTCAATTTGTTCCTGATGTATACATTTATAGTGATCATTTGAAGGGAAAAAATAGTGGAAAATCTCCCGGTTTTGGACTCTCCCTTGTTGCTGAAACAATTGATGGAACTTTTCTCACTGGTGAAGCCTACTCTAATCCATCTGGTAGTGATAAAGGCCCATCGCTTCCAGAAGATGTTGCTCAAGAAGCTGTTTTCGATTTATTCGAAGAGATTTATCGAGGTGGTTGTGCTGATTCACTCAATCAAGCGATTGTGTGCCTCTACATGGCTCTCGGACAAGCTGATATATCAAAAGTCGTTTTCGGACCACTCTCACCTTACACAATCCAATTGTTGAAACATATGAAACAAATATTGCAAATCACTTTCAAATTGGAAGTTGAAAGTGATTTGGATGATGGAGAGCAACAATTAAGAAAAGGATCAGAAAAGATAATAGCAACATGTGTAGGAATTGGTTATTCTAATTTGAGCAAAATCATATTGTAAAATAATCGAAAAATACATTAAATTTTACTTATTCTTCGGATCTTTCAAGGTACGAAAGTCTCAGGTCTTTCTAGATTTTTCTTCCCTTCTGTTCAATGTATTGAAAAACTTCCGTTCTATACCGAACCAACTTTTGCTCTTCTTTATCACACCAGTTTTCATGAACTTTTGCTTCCATAATCTTTCACCACTCTTTGGACAAGTTCAAAGAATTTCTCTTCCTCTTCATCCTCGAACTTATCCACTCTGCTCTTTTCTTCACGAAAAAGTTCTCCGTTGTTATCATTGGATATCTTCTTTTCAGAATGATTTAGATGAAAATTTTGGTTACTGAAGAAAAATCTTTGGCTATAAGCTGCGTCTTCCCAGGAAGAGAAAATGTATGCATATACATCATAAACAATTTAGGATTTTTGTATCTGGTCTCAATTTGAATGGAAGCTTCTCATTTTTCTCGCGGTTAAAACAGTTATTCACACTCTTATCTCTCACAAAATTTTCCTTTTTTCCCCCAGTCTGATAGATGTTGATGGAACACGAGTGTATGTGTGAGTATTCGTTGATGTCAATAAATTCTGAGATAGATTTATTTATCAACATCGTCAATCATTCAGACTTCCAAGTGTGAGGTTCTCAGCAGGAAGCACATGTGGAGCTTCATCGAAGAGAGGAAGATCTTTGCTCTTCTGATCGAGAAAAAAAATTTTCTACTTTCAACTTCCCTGAACATGTATTAGCATTTCATGAGTATAGTACAGGTTGAAGCGGATGGAGAAAAAAATCTACATATTTTCTCTCAATCAAATGGATGGATGAATGAATGAATCAGATGAAAATCAAGTACTCTTACGCGTAAGTTCGCAATCTTGCAAATTGATCAAGCCGAAAGTGGATGAAGAATATTCTCACACACAAAAACGACGTTAAAAGTCTTCTGTAATAAAAGCCCATTTGACACTTGTTAGGCTATCTTTTGGAAGTCGATAGTATACACACTTTCTGGATGCTCCTAAAATTGTTGCCATCAAGACAGGAAGCAGTGAATTTAATCAATTCAAATCTCAATATGCTCAGATGTATACTTTATTGTTATTCAGATCAACTGCTGCTTTCGTATGCTTTCGATTCTATTTTTAGTTACTTACGTACTTTTTTTTCATGACAAATGTACAGAGACAGTTCTGAAAAGTCAGATAAAGATGCTTGCGTAGACGATTTTTGCTTTCACTAGAGAATTACAAGAAAGAGAGAGAAAAGTCTTCTCTTTGACAAGAAGTGAGAAAATTTCTTTCGCTCTTGCCAATTAGACGATTGATCATTGATCATTCTAGGTGGATGAAATAGATTGGATCAATTTTGTTGCTATCTGTTTATCTTATAGGAAGAAACACTTGCTTTATCACAAGCTTTGATGAAAGTTCTCTCTCTCTCTCTCTCTCTCTCTCTCTCTCTCTCTCTCTCTTGGCTCATTTGAGTATAGAAAAGAAGAGAAAAACCATTGAGAAGACCAGTAAAATTGATACAGATGTCGTAATACACGATAATATTTTTGATTTTTTTCTCTCAAAGATAGATGGGGAACAAATATTCAGGGCTCAATGTGGGTAGGACGAATTGATCCAGACACAATTCTGGGAGATCATCAATTTGATGAGAAAGAAAAAAAGGGGAACAAAATGACATCTCAAGAAAATACAAGATAAATCTATCATGTGAACACACATATGGAGAGAAAGAGAGAGAAAATCATTAAGTTCGATGCTCATGGTAACGTAATACATGTTTGTGAAGCTAATTTTCTAAGCTAATCACTCTCTCGATTGGCTGTAATGCTCATAGGCTTCCTAACCTTCAACTCCTCAACTTATTCTGTCCTACTAATATTTCATATCTAGTACGGATCCAGCCCCCTCAGTCACAATACAGTTCTATATATCTTTTCTCTCTCTCTCTCTCTCTCTCTTTCTTTCTTTCTTTCTCTTTGTCTCTCTCTCTCTCTTTCTCTTTCTCTATGAGTCTTTCTCTCGCCCCTTCTTTTCCCAAAGAAAACTTTTCTTTTCACTTTCCTCCCCCATCCATCTTCTCTCTCTTTCAGAGTTTCTCACTTACATATACAATATTCCTCTGAACATCTTACTTTCGCTCTCTCTCTCTCGTCTATGTTCTCTCTCTCTCTTTTTCCTATGTACTCTCAGGGAGAAAAATTTGCTCTCTCTCTCTTTTTCATGTGCTCTCTATCTTGCTGCTATCTCTTTTTGCCTGCTTAGTATTAAGCATTTTTGGCCTCGATTGGCTTACACAAAAATAATATTGATCATGCATAGTCTATTTTAGAAAGAAAAATTTATCTTCTACTGTTGCGATAGAGAGAGAGAGAAAAAAAGTTCTCCACTCTAAAATATACATCTTCCCAAAGAAGATGATGCATGCAAAATGCAACATCCATCGTTTGATGATATTTTATATCGCCTCGATAGCTTGCTCATTGTGCAGTGTTCTGCCCTATGTGGACAAAAATCATCGTGAAATCAGTGACAATTTTCCTGATGAACCATTGATACTGGAAAATACACCATTCAATGGTTTTCCGTCAGTTCCGTCGCCAGATTCACCAGATTCACTAGATTCGCCATCAAGTTCATTCATCGAAACACACCATCAGCATGATCTCACAAGCATTCGTCCTAATGATGATCCCTATTCCATCTCCACAGACTTTCTAGACAGTTTAAATCAAGATGAAAAATTGACTGAAAAAAGTGATGATAGTGAAAAATTTAAAAATGTGATCAAAAATCCATTCATTAGTCAGGATCGAGGCAATGAATTTATAAGTGATGGCAATCGTAAGAAAGCAGATGGAGTGAAGCAAGAAGAGGACGATGAAGACAAAGTATCATCTTCAATATCAAAGGACGATGCCTTTGTGTCATTTAACGATCCTAAAATCGAATCTCATTATCCACTATCATCACCCACATCACTGGCATCCTCATCTCAGACTCCGGTGACAAATGTCCACTCATCACAAGAACTTCCGATGCCTCCTGATTATACTGATGAATGGCCATCATCATTTGATCATCATCCTCGGAATTTACACTATCCACACAATGTGAACATTTTTCCCTCTCAACCATCACCACCTCCACCACTAATGTCATCGTCCTCAACACCGTCCCAGCCAATATCCACTTCCTCTAGGCTTTTATCTCATCTCATACCATCTTCATCACCTTCCATGATCAGCCTAGATGAATCAAATGTTCCCATCAGTGTTCTCAAGCCATCATCAACCTCCTCACCTCCTCCGTCCATCAGTGTTGATGATCCATCGTCCGGCTTACGATCACTACCAGAAATGTCCACCATAATAACGGTATCAAGTTCAACTCCAGTTCCTGAGGTGAAAAGTATTGACTATGCAGCATCTTTGATCAAAGACCTGCTAAAATCTACATGGTCACTATTTAAGGATCAAAATTCGGATCCAAAAGAAGGAGTTGATGGTGCCGATGGATCGGGTACAAAATTTGAGGACCATAAATCGGTGGAAGGAGAAAAAAATCCCATGATCGATCCACTTGCTACCGATATGCGTATTGAGAATGGTGAAGAAGAACTTTTGGGTGAAGTAGAAAAGTTGATCCTTCAACTTCGCCAAATTGAAGCCATGGAAGCGAAAAAGTTAGCTGAAGCTGAAAAAGAAAATGAGGGAAAAGATGAAAATAAGTATCATGATGATGAAGATGAAGATAAAACTGGCGATGAAAATGATGGAGATCACAATAAAGACGATAATGTAAATTCAAATCATCATAAATCTCGCAATAATCGCAATCGTTTGACACATCAGATGGACTATGTGGAACAATTGTTGAACGAATATCGTTCCAAGCAAGGTGTAATCAATTTACGCCATTGGGCTCGTGGTGTTTCAACGCCAAGACTATCGGTCACAAGTCCGATTGCAGTTCTTCGAGATGCTTTGATGGAAGAAATTAGACGAAAACGATTGAAAGAACAACAGGAAAGAATAAAAGAGAATAAAAAGATGCTCGATGAAATTGGTTGAAAGAGGTAAAACTTTTATCGAGAGTGATAATCATTTGAGAATACACAAATTTTCCCAGTGAGCATTATTGCAATTGCAGATAAAGTGGAGAGAAGAAAATCGAAAAAATTCACTTAAAATCCCAAATATGAATGTCTATCTTTGTATGTGTGTGTATCTTTTGGTCTTTCAAGTGAACCATTCATACTCTGGTGGAAATGAATTTCCATTTCTATCTCATAGTTTGCATTCTAAGCAAAGACTCATCAATATTCAGGACAGAGAAAGGATAATCCTTCCTCCTTCTCCTTCATCTTTTTGTGGAGATTATTCGTATATATATATCATCAATGATGCGATATAGGTGTCATGATATAACACTGTACAGGAATGCAGTTATTCGAAAGATTTCATGTATTTATAAAAAAAAACTACAGATATATAAAAATTATTTGATCACATTTATATATCATTGGTCTGGTAATGATTTTTCTTTCCTCTCTCACTCTTTAAGTATGTACAAGTACATATGTATGGATATACATATGTGTGCATGAAAAGATTCCATACAAACATGAACCATTCATTTGGAAGAATAGTCTGTTCAAAAAATTTTCCAATCAAAAGTCAATAATCTATGTGTGTACATGTCTGATAGACTTGATTCAACAGGCATTCACTTTCAGACTTGATTGAGTTGATTTTATTGTGCCAAACCGATTTTGTCTTGAGAAAGGCAAAATATTGTCTACAATCGAAGGAGTATGAAAGAGTCTTGTTGAACATCATTTTCTGAATGACTGTGTAAAAGAAAAGTCTAATCAACAAGGTTCTTTGTTACTAGGCGATAATTTGGCTAATCTTATTTGATGGTATCTTTCAAGTAGAGAGAGAAAGAAAAAAATCAATTCGATAAACTGGAAAGAAGAACATTGATTATCATCTTAATCTTGATTTTTTTCGTCCTCAGCTTATTTTCTCTCTTCAGACTAATGAATGTACTCGATTTTGTATTCAAAGAATAGATCATAAATCACGATAGAGAATCATGCAAGTGAGAGGAAAAAATGAGTGATAATCAAACGATCCTAGAGAAAAGGCTCAACATACCACAAATCAGCTGATCAATCGCTGTTGGATTACATCAATTAGCAGTCCAAATTAAATATAACTGTACTTGAAAATATTTGGGCCTCCTCATCCTCTAACGGTATAAAATGATTGGCTAAGAAGGTTGTTGAGTGTGATCCAAATCAATAAGCTAATTAGAAAAATCATCAGTTTTTTTCGTTTCATGGTCAAGGTAGATATATATTTTTCCTGATAAAAATCATCAACTACTTCTACAGAAAGAATATCCTGATAGAATGATGATGATTTACTGTTTCTCTTAAACATCAAAACTCATTGACTTCAAGTGATTGTTGGGAGAAAAGTGTTTTTTAACATGGCGTTTGCATGATTAACTCGAGTGAAGACTGTTTAAGAGAAAAGTGTAAGTATATATTTGATGGAAGATACTCAAGAATCGACTGGAAACACAAATTTACCTCATTTGCTACAGGTGAAAAATATGATATATGTAGCATGTGATGCTAAGTGGATGAGTTAATTGAGCTGTCCTGGGATCAGATAAATTCGATTCTTCATTCATCATAATTCTCAGGAAACTTTTTTTACCTCAAAAATGATCTCAAGAAGAATAACTTACCAACAATACATATCTGTCAGAAGAACGTGATAGATTCAATTCACGTTGCTGAATTGAATTTAATTGTTCGAGCAGAAAATCTGTTACGGAAGCAGCGTAAGTTACGTAATAACGCTTGATCAATCGACCCAATCTATGCTCAATACTCATAACCATGTTAGAATAATTAAGAAAAATTATTCAACTGAGAATATTGTCAGAGAATAGAATTGGACTCCAGAGCTACATGTTGATTCTTCAAAAAAATCTCATGACTGGATGATCGAAATACTTTTCAAAATATTTTATCAGTAGGGAACTGATCATTTCTCCAGTTTTCAATTTGAGCGAAAATTTGATCTTTTTCTTGATCATCTTTCTCAAGTTATTTAATATTAATTTTCTGGATCTCATCTTCTGATTTATCAATATAGCCAATCAATTAGTCTAATAATTTGATTGTCTAGTCTTTTATCTTTATTATCACATCATCGTATTTCAATCCTCCCAATTTCATCATGATCATGAGCGATCAAAATGCCCTTTGGCAGTAAAAGTACAAAAATGCCTCGAAAAGCGGTCTCTCATTTGTTTCAAACGGCAACGAAAAATAAACCATTATCCGAATTTCGAATTATTGTTTCAATTGATAATTTTGCTGGTAAATCTGATCACTCCAACTAACCGAAAATATCTAAATCTAAAAGCATAATAGGTGCTATTTTTGGTTTTTTCGTGAGTTTTTGAGAGGGCCTCATTTATGAATGGGAAAAAATATTACCAGATTAAGATCATGGTCTCATTTTCAGTGTTTCATGCATTGTAAAAGATCATAAGTTGAAAAAGGGACAGATTTTTGTCCCTTCCTTGTAACAATCTTGCAATCACATTATTCTCATTATCTTGATTTCTTGATTTATCATCTTAAACGATTGAATAATCGCAGATCATCTGGAAGTACGATCATACACACGAAGACAGTTTGTTTTTCCAATCCTACCATAGCCAAGCATCTCTTCAATTATTATTATCTTTCGAAAATTCCACTGTAAACTCTTCCCCAATCTTATACACATGATAAAGTTGTCAATATCATAGTGATAGGGTTAGGTCTCGAGACAAGAATGAGCATCAACTCATTGAGAGTTGATGCAAATATTTTTCCACATACACACATCAATCGAACGATGATAAGCAATACAAGTGAGAAAAAAATTTTCCACTATCAGATTTATGGGCAACACACATCTCTTATAAACAGAAATGAATAATAGCTCAACAGATAGTGAAAAATGAAGAAAAATCTAGAATCGGAAATTTTAATCTTCTCAATTGCCTCAGGATGTGTTCACTGCTAATCACAGATTCTTCTTTGAAACTGTCTGTGGGAGATGGTGAAGTGAGAAAAATTTAAGACAGTAAAATTAGATGCCACTTCCTTCCTCTTCCTTTAGCCACTTTTCTCTTCGGAATCTCTCTCTCTCTCTCTCTCTCTCTCTCTCTCTCTCTCTCTCTCTCTCTCTTTCTCTCTCTCTCCTCTCTCTATTCTTCATCCTCATCTCATTCGCTCATCTCCGTCCTCTTCATCTTCATCTGTGACTTTCTCTCTCTTACTCTTAAAGGATCTGGCAAGAGACCAGGCATATTCCAGTCAGAGTCTCTTTCTCTCTCTTTCGGTTGATCATGATTCCAAGTAGTCGAAACTACTGCAACATCTTCACTTTATGGACTCTTAAATTAGAACACTTTTGCTCGCTCATTTTCTCGAGTCTCTCTGAAACAAAATCCTAGAAAGTAAAGTGATTGAGAGCGACACTATTGTTCCATTCTGAAACCACATTCGACGTTGATTTAGCATCGCATTTTTTCTCTGTGTGTGTTCTGGCCGATATATTCGATGAGAGAGAGCGAAAGAGAGAGAGAAGAGAGCGAAAGAAAGAGAAAGAGAGAGAGGAGAGAAAAATGAATCAACGATCGCCATTCAGAAATGTGTAAATATTCCTTTTTTGAATCCTATATGAAAGTTAAATTATTTTGTGCCGGTCTGTGTACGCAAGAATGAGTGATACACACACTCTTTTGGGTACATACATAAATTTTGGTGACCTAGTGAAATAGTGAACATTATATAAGCATAAAAATGGGTGATAGTGAAGCAGGATCCGAGCAAGATGATGTTTCATTCCTCAGGACGGTAAGTGAATAGTTGTAGTAGAAGGCAGTAATAATAATAATATTCCATAGTAATAATGGCACTAATGTCAATAAAGATGATTCAATGAAATTTTGTGGTTCGAAAAGTCGTGAGAAAGTTTCTCATTCTGATGAGATTATGCGGAAAAATGAAATTTTTTCCCATCAATCTTTGATAATTTTGATCACCAGAAAAATCTTATTAGGCCATCGTATCGTCGCCGGTCATGAACTGGGTCAGTTTTTTGCTGTAATAGAAAGCAAGCTTCAATGTCTCTAGACTTCTTTGGTAGAATATTGTGGTCAAAATTACCAAAAATCTCTGCATATTTCCCTCTTGACCAGGGAAGGTCGAGCCTTTTCATTCAAATTTATCATAACGCAAAACTTTCAGTCCACCTCATAAATATGCAGCATGTTGTAACACCTACGCTAAACTTGAATATACAGTCCAAACAAACCAAATGAAAAAATTTTTTGACTGAATAAATTTCATCACAAAATTTTATCAGATTCAGAATCACAATTCAATGCAATCTTATAGATACTAATCCAATGTGAATCAAATTCTCTGCATTTGTAATTTAAAATATACATTCTGTGGCTAGTGTATCCATAGAATGCATGATGAATGAATGTAAAAATAGAACATGGGAATAAATAACTAGCCGAATGTGAATTTCAAGTAGACTCACCCTGGCATGATAGTGAGAGGCTCTAAAAATGTGTGATGCATGATGACAGCTGGCTTTCAGATAAAAGAAGAAGTTTCAGATGGAATGGAATCAAAATTTTCGATAATCGGTAGCCTCAATGAGAAAGAATCCATAATCACAACTGATGTCAATTGATAGAATTGAATTTTCTGTTTAATCGGAAAAATCTCCATTATCGATTCAAACTCTTGATTCATATCAAACTTTATCACTCCTATCAGGACGATATGGTCTGTCTACAAAGTACAGCCACCGGTACACGAATATGTTTGGCAGCGGAAGGTTTCGGCAATCGACATTGTTTTTTAGAAAATATAGCAGATAAAAATTATCCACCAGAATTATCATCATGTGTTTTTGTAATCGAACAAGCCCTATCAGTTCGAGCACTCCAAGAAATGGTGACCGCCGAGTCGCACAGTGAATCAGATGGAATGACCGGAAGTGGAGGTGGTAAAGGTAGTGGAGGTGGCAGTTCTCGAACTCTCCTCTACGGACATGCCGTTCTATTGCGTCATGGTCACAGTAAAATGTATCTTGCATGCTTATCATCAACCAGTTCATCTAGTGATAAGCTCGCATTTGATGTTGGTCTTCAGGAACACAGTCAAGGTGAAGCATGCTGGTGGACAGTACATCCGGCCAGTAAGCAGAGATCAGAAGGTGAAAAAGTTCGTGTTGGTGATGAAATTATTTTGGTCAGTGTGGCAACGGAACGATACTTGGTAAGTTGAAATCATTGAATAGTAGCCAAAATTATTACAGCACCCTCCAGTTAATTGACTAAATCAATCAACCGCAAACATTGTGTCCACACACAGCATACAGCCAAAGAAGATGAACGAAGTATTGTGGATGCAAGCTTTAAATTGACCCATTGGTCAGTGGCTCCTTTTGGTACCGGAATGAGTCGTACCAAAAATGTGGGCTTCGTTTTTGGTGGAGATGTTTTACGATTTTATCATGGTGGCGATGAATGTTTAACGGTTCCAGCCAATTGGAATGAACAGCCTGGCCAGAATATGGTCATATATGAAGGTGGTGCTGTGATGTCTCAAGCCAGATCATTGTGGCGTCTTGATTTGGTTCGAACCAAGTGGGCTGGTGGATTCATCAATTGGGGATATCCGCTGAGAATAGTGCACATAACCACTGGTCGATATTTGGGAATCACTGATAATCAGGAGATATGCTTGGTGGCTCGAGAATATGCAACCGTAGCGGAAACAGCATTCTGTTTGAGACAAAATAAAGATGATAAAAAGATAGCCATTGATGAGAAGGAAGAAGAAGTGATTGGATTACCGTTAATCAAGTATGGTGACACTAGTTTCTTTTTGCAACACATTGAATCTGGCTATTGGCTATCATATCGAAGTTATGAGACCAAAAAACGTGGTATCGGTCGAGTAGAGGAAAAGCAGGCCATTCTATCGGAAGAAGGTAAGATGGACGATGGATTGGAATTCAGTCGATCACAGGAAGAGGAAGCGAAAACTGCTCGAGTTATTCGAAAATGTGGAATAATGTTCAATAAATTTATTCGAGTTCTCGATTGTTTGTATGAGAAACGATTTCCATCTCGAATGGCCAGCTCAAGACGCCAAAGTCATCTGAGTCATGGTCATTCTGGAAATGTTGGTCCAACCGGCGGAAGTGGGGTTGTTACACCATCAGGAGGTGGATCAAGTGTGGGAGGATCTCCTGGAGGTGCCATGATGAGTGCTCATCAGTACACCGGAATGGCTGCTCTACCATCTCAGGATCAAGAGGAAATGGTAATGTGTCTAGAAGATTTGATTGCCTACTTTGAGCAGCCCAAAGAGGACACTGATCATGAAGAGAAACAATTGAAATTGAAAGCTCTACGAAATCGTCAAGATCTTTTCCAAGAGGAAGGAATTCTTAATTTAATTCTAGAAACTATAGACAAAATTAACACAATCACCAATCAAGGTCTACTGGCCATACTGTTGGGGGGTGAATCAAGTCCAAGTTGGGATTTAATATCAAGCTACTTGTATCAATTGTTGGCCGCAGTGATCAAAGGGAATCACACTAATTGTGCTCAATTTGCTCAAGCCCATCGATTAGATTGGCTATTCAGTAGATTATCTTCTCAAGCTGGTGGTGAAGGTACCGGAATGTTGGATGTTCTACACTGTGTTCTCACAGATTCACCGGAAGCCCTTAATATGATGAAAGAAGATCATATCAAAGTGATCATATCACTTCTCGAAAAACACGGTCGTGATCCAAAAGTTTTGGACATTCTGTGTTCACTTTGTGTCGGTAATGGTGTGGCAGTTCGAAGTTCTCAGAACAATATTTGCGATAATCTTTTACCCCAACGAAGTCTACTACTACAGTCTCGACTAGTTGATCATGTAACATCTATGAGACCAAATATTTATGTAGGTAAAATTGAAGGATCAGCGATGTATAGACGATGGTATTATGAATTGACATTGGATTGTGTTGAACAAGTCACTCATTTAGAGCCTCACTTTCGTGTTGGCTGGGCCAATGTTTGCGGATATGTACCCTATCCTGGTGGTGGACCGAAATGGGGTGGCAATGGTGTGGGTGATGATATATTTTCATATGGTTTCGATGGGAGCTCTTTTTGGACTTCCGGTGTAAGTAATCAAGTTCGATCTGTACCTGATGGTCAACAGTATTTGCATAAAGGTGATGTGATTGGATGTATTTTGGATCTAAATCTGCCACTGATCACTTTTACCGTTAATGGAATTCCTGTTCGCGGATGCTTCAAGGGTTTCAATACTGATGGAATGTTTTATCCTGTGATGAGCTTTTCAGCCAAATATTCATGCCGATTTTTGTTTGGCGGTGATCATGGTCGTCTCAAGTATGGTCCACCTGTTGGCCATTCACCGTTAGTGGAAGCCCTGCTACCAGGTCAAATGCTGGTAGTTGAACCATGTTTTCAATTTGGTGAACTTTCGAAAAATATTATTCTTGGTCCAGCAATTGAGTGGAATGATGATTCTGCTTTCGTACCTCGTCCAGTTGATACCTCAAATGTTGTTCTTCCCCAGTATATTGAAGGAATTCGTGATAAATTGGCAGAAAATATTCACGAAGTTTGGGCAATGAATAAGATTGATGCTGGCTGGTCATACAGTGAAGTTCGTGATGATATGTCACTGAAACATCCATGTTTAACATCATTCGAACGATTACCTGGAACAGAGAAAAAATATGATACAACATTGGCACTTTCAACACTGAAAACAATTGTTGCTCTAGGATATCGAATAGCAATGGATAAGCCACCAGGTCGAATCAAGGTGGTACGCTTACCAAATGATCCATACTTACAATCCAATGGATATCGACCAGCTCCATTGGATTTATCTCAAATTCAAATAACTCCCAAAATTTCTGAGCTTATCGAACTTTTGGCAGAGAATACCCACAACGTTTGGTCTGCTGAACGTATTGAACAAAATTGGACTTATGGTTTCAGTGAAGATCCTATGTCCAAGCGAAGTCCTCATCTTGTTCCATACAAGTATGTAGATGATTTGATCAAGAAAGTTAATCGTGATACAGCCGCTGAAATGGTTAAAACCCTACTAGCTTATGGCTATGTCCTCGAGCCACCCACAAGTGAATCATCTGAAATAGACACTTTAATGGGCAAAAGTAAGGTGGAAAGTGATGATTTCCGTTCATATCGTGCTGAAAAAACTTACGCAGTAACCAAAGGAAAATGGTATTATGAAGTTGAAATTTTATCTCCTGGACCAATTCGAATTGGCTGGGCTACTTTGAACTTTTTGTCAAGCAATGAACTGGGTAACGATGAATACTCATGGGCATTTGATTGCCATTCAGCTCGAAAATATCATGGAGGCAATACATCGGAAGCTTTTGGTAAATCAGTAAGTGTTGGTGACATTGTTGGCTGTATGGTGGACATTAACGATCGAACTATCAGCTATTCACTCAATGGTGAACTACTTCTGGATCCATCCGGTGGTGAGATGGCATTTTCTGATGTGGCCGTTGGTGATGAAGGCTGTGTACCAGGATTAACTCTTGCTGTTGGCCAAAAAGTTCGATTGATATTGGGTCAAGATGTGAATACACTGAAATGTTTCACAAATTGTGGTCTACAAGAAGGCTATCAGCCATTCTGTGTCAACATGAATCGCAATATGACACTGTGGTACAATAAGGATGAGCCAATTTTCATCAATGTTGATCCAACCAATTCACCGATTGAAGTCACTCGAATTCCTGGTGGCAGTGATTCATCGCCAGCTCTCAAGATAACTCACAAACTTTTCGAAACCCAAGAAAAGGTAAGCTGGGAAATGATGAGACTATCATTACCGGTCACATGTTATGAAGATTTGATTGATGATACGGAAAAACAGCGTCGTTTCGATGAAGTTCGACGTCGGACTAGACGAGTTCGAGCTGAACGTTCTGGTCTCAATAATCCAGGCAGTCTAGAGCAACACATGCTCCAGTCTGGTTTCAGTATTGCCGATGTAAAAGATTTACAGAGAGCTTACTCAGAAGATGCTTCCGAAGATATGGACAGTCCACAAACACCGGGCATTGTTTCACCCAATTGGTCAGCTGGTCAAAGGCCAAGAAGACAGCCATCACTATCCAAAACCAAATCATTTGACAATGCACTTACAGTCCCATCGTTGGGTGAAGCACAAGCCAGAATGCGTCAAATGGGTGTTGGACTTACCACCCACAAGCGATCTACCAGTGAGGAGGCTCTACATCGAGCCCAGGGAAAAGAGGAAACCCAAGCCAAGAAACGTTCAAAGTCTCCGTTCAGATTTTTCGGTCGCAAAGAGCCTACACCACCACCGAGGACACCAAGAACTCGAGAAGTTGAACCACCATCGATATCAGTTTTGGGAAGTAGTGTCGGATCATTGGTACCACCAGCAGTACCTGACAGGCCGCAAGGTATGAGTGGTGGATTGGGTGATCGACCACCGCAACAGGGAATACGTCGTGGCTCAAAGGTAAATGTATCTGAATCATTACCTGATGAGGCGTCCGATTTGATTGATCCTTCTGGCTTGGATCTTGTGGATGAATATTTTTATGGTGTTCGAATATTTCCCGGTCAAGATCCGTCCCATGTGTACTGTGGATGGGTTGTGTCCAATTTTCGTCATTATGATAAATTTTTTGACGGTGGCAAAGTGCGCCGAGTAACGGTACAGGTGTGGGCTGAGAATGGTCAACTAGCTGAATATTGTGATAGACAAAATTGTTATATTCTCAATGCTGGCCAATTGTATAGTGATGTTCATGATACTGAACAATCTGGTGGTCGAAGTAATCAGGGAATGTTCATTGGCTGTCATATTGATTTGTCCACTGGAACATTGACTTTCACAGCTGATGGTAAGGCAACAAAATATCGTTTCCGCTTGGAACCGGGAACCAAGCTATTTCCAGCAGTTTTCTTTGAAGCTACCAGCAAAGAATGTCTCCAATTTGAGCTTGGTCGAACATCAACCACACTACCATTATCTGCAGCTATTCTTCAAAGTTCAGAGAAACATTTAATACCTCAATGTCCACCTCGACTACGTGTCCAATCTCTGCAACGATATCAGTGGGCTCGAGTTCCAAATGTATCACTTAAACCTCATGCTCTGAAATTATCAGACATTCGAGGCTGGAGTATGCTGGTCGATGATCCAGTGTCCATGTTAGCCTTGCACATACCGGAAGATGACCGATGTATGGACATTCTTGAGCTGATCGAAGCTGATCGTTACCTAATATTTCATGCTCGAACATTGGCTCTGTATGGTGCCCTATGTTTCCAAGGGAATACTCGAGCAGCCCACATAATATGTTCTCATGTGGATGAGAAACAATTATTGTATGCAATCCAATCGGAATACATGTCAGGTCCACTGAGATCTGGATTCGCTGATCTATTGATCAGTTTACATCTGGAATCTGGTGCATATGCTCGATCTTTGACCCAAAATGAATTCATTGTACCGTTAGGAGATGATTTGAGAGCAATGTATAAGGAAGATGATCGATTGTGTAATTCAATATCATCTCTCAAGTGTGTCTCGATTCGAGCACAAATGAAACAATCGGACAGAGTTGAAAGAGTTGAAACAGTAAAAGGACTATTTTCACCATATTTTCCGGTTGAAACGCTCAAACAATTTGTTATGGATGCTCTTGATGATGCTGTTAAGCGAAGTAATCGACCGATGCGTGATCCTATCGGTGGATCAAATACTGACCTGTTTGTTCCTCTAATGAAATTGGTGGACAAACTGTTACTTATTGGTTGTATTGAAGACTCTGATTTGGAAAGCCTGCTGATTTTAATTGATCCAGAAACTTTTGATCCTGATTACAATCCTCGAAGTGTTAACAAGCTCAAAGGTCTACTCGAAATGCCACTGGATGAAGGTGTTAAACTTCAAATGTGCTACATTCTCCATCATCTATTTGATATACAGCTGAGACATCGAATTGAATCAATTGTTGCCTTTTCCAGTAGCTTTGTATCTGATGTACAAGGTGATCAATTGCGACGTTACATATCAGTTAAGCAAGAAGATTTGCCAGCAGCAGTTGCAGCCAAGAAAACTCGAGAATTTCGATGTGCACCCAAAGAACAGATGAAAATGATACTTGGTTTCAAAGATTTGGATGATGAACAGTTGGAAAATTGTCCATGTGGAGAGGATCTTCGACAATTTTTGAATGATTTTCACAGTATGATGATGGAAAAAACGAAAGTAATCCTCGAAGGAAGAGGACAAGAGGATGGACAAGGTAGTGGTAAGGACAGTAAATCATCATCAATCGATGGCAGCATCGATGGTACTGTCAAGCCACCCACTTCATGGTCAAAGAAGGCTTTAGGCTTACTGAAAGTGGGCAAATCAAGTGATGGAGGTTTATCACTGGAAGATCGATCGAATCTACAGAATCGAGAGGAAATTTTCCAACGAAAAGTGGTGAACACTGTGAAAGCATGGTCTGAAGAGAGAGAAATTGAAGATCGTGAATTAATTAGGCAAATATTTTCACTTCTATTGAGAAGCTATAATGGAGTTGGAGAGCTGATGAATGCTCTGGAGCAAACTTATGTGATCAGCATAACATCTAAGGAGGATGTTAATGGACTACTTCAGCACTTGGCAACTATTCGAGCTTTACTTCCGGTTCAAATGGGTCCTGAAGAGGAGGAAATTGTCCGTGAAACACTATGGACTCTGGTGATGAATCGAGTTTTCTTCCAGCATCCTGATCTTATCAAAATTTTACGAGTTCACGAAAATGTGATGGACATCATGACCAACACTCTCAGCAAACGAGCACAAGGTGAATCAGGTGGATCCAGTGGCACCAGTGGTGGTGGTGGTGGTAGTGGTGGTCAAGGAAGTGGTGGACAAGGTGGTGGTCAAAGTGGAGGCCACAAAGGAGCAAGACGTGTGAGTGCTGTTGAAGGTGATGGATCCACAGCAATTGGTGACACTTCGGCTATGGTTGTAGCTACTTGTCGATTTTTGTGCTACTTTTGCCGTTCAAGTCGAATGAATCAGAAAGCAATGTTTCAGCATCTTGATTTTCTACTGGATCATTCCAATATTTTACTCTCTCGTCCATCTCTCCGTGGATCCACACCACTAGATGTTGCATCTTCATCAGTGATGGAAAATCCTGAGTTAGCACTTGCATTGCGGGAAAATTATCTTGAAAAAATAGCTGTTTACCTGTCCAAGTGCGGATTCCAGTCAAATCAAGAGTTACTGGACAAAGGTTATCCCGATTTGGGTTGGGACCCGGTTGAAGGTGAACGATATTTGGACTTTTTCCGAACCTGTGTATGGGTAAATGGTGAAAGTGTGGAAGAGAATGCAAATCTTGTCATTCGTTTACTAATCAGAAGACCAGAATGTCTTGGTCCTGCTTTACGTGGTGAAGGTGAAGGTCTACTGCAAGCGATAAAAGATTCAATTGCGATGACTGAAAAACTTAAGAACAATCCATCGAATCTTCGAAATGGACCAGAAGAAGATGAAGATTATATTGATATGGGAGCAGCAATATTGAGCTTCTATTGTGCTCTGGTTGATTTGTTGGGTCGATGTGCACCGGAAGCAGCTACAATTGCTTTGGGTAAAAATGATTGTTTACGAGCTCGAGCTATTCTCAGATCTTTGGTTCCCATGCAAGATTTGGAAGGTGTATTGGCTCTGCAATTTTCCATTTTCTCATCACCCGATGCTCTAATCAAATCAGATCTTCCCGTTGGCTTTCTACCGCAACACAAACAGTCGATTGTTCTATTCTTGGAACGTGTATATGGTGTCGAAAATCAGGAAGTATTCTTCCGGTTGCTTGAAGATGCTTTTCTACCTGATCTAAGAGCAGCCACAATGTTGGAACGAAATGATGGCAGTGAAAGTCAAATTGCACTTGCCCTTAATCGATATCTGGGCAATGCTGTACTACCTCTTCTCATCAAGTATAGTTCATTTTTTGGTAATGCCGAAAATTGGGCAAGCTTAATGGATGCCACTTTGCATACAGTGTATAGACTATCAAAAATTAAGGTCCTCACCAAAGGTCAACGAGAATGTGTATCCGATTTTCTGGTTGCTTTGACCCATGAAATGCAACCCAGCATGCTGTTGAGTTTACTGAGAAAATTGACTGTAGATGTTTCAGTATTGACAGAATATTCGACTGTGGCTCTTAGATTGTTGACACTTCACTATGAACGTTGTGGAAAATATTATGGTCATGGAGGACAGACAGCATACGGAACAGCATCGGCTGAAGAACGACGTTTGACAATGCTCCTGTTTTCCAATATTTTCGATTCTCTAGCAAAAATGGAATATGATCCTGATTTGTTCACAAAAGCTCTTCCATGCTTGACAGCGATCGCTTGTGCCTTGCCGCCAGATTATTCCTTGTCATTATCAACAGAGGATTCTCTACCTGGCAAAGGAATACGCCAAGATGGTCCATACTTACCACAGCCAGTCAACACTAATGGTGTTTCGCTTACTCGTGAACTTGAAAATTTGATCAACAGATTCACAGAACACTACCATGATCTGTGGTCACAGAGAAAATTTGAAGCTGGCTGGACATTTGGTGAACAATGGAATCCAGATCAGAAAACTCATCCTCGCCTGAAGCCATACTATATGTTGTCCGAATATGAACGTCAACGATATCAGGAGCCCATAAGTGACCTAATCCGAACTCTACTAGCTCTTGGATGGAATCTTGATCAAACTGATCCCAATCAATCAACATCTCGTCCCAGTTCGAGAACTGAACTTCGTCCAAGTTTAAGAGACTATAATCCTGAGCCTGTAGACACATCAAGTCTCACATTAAGCAGAGAAATTCAAAGTCTTGCCGAACGATTGGCAGAGAATGCTCATGAAATATGGGCCAAAAAAACTAGTGAAACTCTTGGAGGAATTATTCATCCTCAAATGGTTCCATATGATTTGTTGACCGACAAAGAGAAGAGAAAAAATCGTGAAAGATCACAAGAGTTGTTGAAATATTTACAATATGAGGGCTATCGAATATTCAAGTGAGTAGTTCTTATTGCGATTGAGTTATCATGATTATCGATTGTCTTACAACTTTTACATCTGCTCTTAATACTTTAATTTTAGATCTACTGGAAAAACTCACGAAAGTGAAACAACAAAATTGCGACACGACCACACTGGTCATCACAGTAGTTCGGAAACTAGATTCGCATCATCTTTGCTGGAAAAACTGCTCCAATATTTGGACACTGCTGCGACTAGCTTGAAACTTTTGAAGCCAAGTGCTAACTATTCTCGTCGAATGAGCTTCAAAGAATCTAGTCGAGATGTTAAATTTTTCAGCAAGGTTGTCCTGCCTCTGGTTGAAAAACTATTCTCTGCTCATCGAGAATTCTTTTTGACCAGTGCTTCAACTTCAACCGGTGGCACAATGGCTGCTGGAATGGCTACCTCAAAGGAAAAAGAAATGGTCAGCTCATTGTTTTGTAAATTGGCAGCTCTACTTCGTTCCAAATTCAGTGTGGTAGCTGCTGAGGCTAAAATATCTGTTCGATGTTTGCAAGTTTTGATTCGTGCTACAGATGCTCGAACAATAGTGCGAAATTCTCAAGATTTTGTGAAAACTTCGTTCCTAACATTCTTCAATCATGCTGCCGATGATTTAGCTGCATGTGTATTTAACTTGCAAAATTCACGATTCAGTCATATTCGTGGAACTACCATGAAGACATCCAGTTCACTGAATTATATACAACTGATGCTTCTACCCGTTTTAACAGCACTCTTCGATCATTTAGCTAGCAATGAATTCGGCTCAGAATTGCTGCTAAACGATATTCAAGTAGCATGTTACAAAATTTTGAACAGCCTTTACACCTTGGGAACCAATCCCAATCTTACTTTGGGTCGTAAATTCATCAAGAATGAACTTGATTATCACAGACCCGCAGTTGGCAATTGTCTAGGAGCATTTGCGGCTACATTTCCGGTAGCATTCTTGGAACCTCTACTTAATAAGAATAACAAATATTGTATTCATAGTCGATCTCAAGATTATTCTCTGGAAGCCCAAGCAATTATGCAAGATTTGGAAGCTTCCATGCCAATTCTTGATGATCTGATGGCACAATTTGAAAAATATGTTGACTTGGAAACCAAATATCATCGTGATCCGTACACAATTGACATCATTTTACCAATGCTGTGTGCTTATCTATCATTTTGGTGGAATCAAGGGCCTGATTCAGTAAATTTGCCGGAAGGAAGGCATGTCACATCAGTCACCAGTGAACATCTCAATCGAATGTTAAGATCTGTTCTAATATTGGTCAAGAATACAGTCGGCCACACTGGTAATCAATGGATGATCAGTCTAGCTGCCCACACAGGAATGATTGTGATTAATCCAGCGAAAGAATTGCTCAATGATCCTGTACTTCCATTAGCGGAACGAATTCGTCAGATTGCTGAGAAAGCTTTCCATCGAGAAGATACCCTGAAAGGATATCTCAAATCTCAAAGTGATGAAACATCGGAGCTTGAAACACAATTGATGGATGAATTTGCTCTACTAGTTCGTGATATTTATGCATTCTTCCCAATTCTCATCAAATATGTAGATCATCAAAAGAGTCATTGGCTTAAGGATAATGTTCCGATGGCTGAGCAAGTGTACCATTGTGTAGCGTCAACTTTTAATTTGTGGTCAAAATCACAATATTTCCGAAAAGAAGAACAGAATTTCATTGCTGCCAATGGTATTGATAATCTGGCTCTCATAATGCCATGGTCTGGACGAGCTGGTAGACCGGTGATCACTCGAACTGAAACTCAAGGATCATCTGGAAGATTGAAGAAAAAGAAGCGAGAAGGTAAACGTGATCGAGAAAAAGAATTGGCATCAAGTTTAATTGTATCCGCATTGAAGCGATTGTTGCCAGTTGGATTAAATTTGTTCGCTGGACGAGAACAAGAGCTGGTACAGCATGCTAAGGACAAGTATTTGCATAAAGAAAATGAGACAATCATTTTCGAATATGTTCGCACAACACTCAATTTGCCGGATAAAATTGATCCAAGTGATGCCATGAGTTGGCAACATTATCTATACTCAAAGCTTGGTAGTAGCCATAGAAATGGACTTCCGGCAACTAAAACCACAGGAGGTCAAGATGTAATATTGCCAGTTCCTATTCGAACTGATGACCGTGAAAAGTCACAAGAAATTCTGATCGAACGCATTTTGGCAATGGCCCGAGTTCTGTTTGGTCTTCATATGGTGAGAAACGAAACTAATCTTCTAAATCATCTAGAGTATAGTGATGATAGCTAATTGATTTTCAATAATGATTTCAGATTGATCATCCATCCCAAAAGGAGAAAGGAATATGGCGAAGCTGTGTGTCTACCCAGCGTAAGCGAGCTGTGATTGCCTGCTTCCGGATGGTTTCTCTTCATCAATTACATCGGTATGTATTAGTTTGATTATGATCATGCCTTCCCCTATTAGCCTATCCTATGTATTAATGTATTTGATTAACTATATGCGTTCTACAGACATCGTGCTATCAACATATTTTTGGGAACATACAATGATCTATGGTTAACGATAGAAAGTTCTGGTCAAGAAATTTTGATTGAAGATTTGACTGAATCATTTGAGGAACATGAACAGAACAAGGGAACAGGAGAAGAGGTTGTCGAAGAGAAGCCTGATCCATTGACCCAGCTGATGACCACATTCAGTCGAAAAGCTACTACAGATCATGGAGCATCTATGAAGGAAGATAAATTGTATATGGAATTTGCATATCTCTTCAGTCAATCTTGCGGTGGAGCTGAAGAGGAGGAAGAAGAGGAAGGCAATGATGAAGAAGAAGGAAATGCTTCAATTCATGTGAGTATATATTTACATTGATTGACATAAATGGTTGAATTGATTGGTTAACTAAATTTCCCCACTTTTTCTTTCTATCAGGAACAAGAGTTGGAAAAACAGAAACTTCTCTTCCAACAGCTTCGATTGGCTGATCGAGGAATTGCTGAGATGACTTTACTGTACATTTCCAATTGTAAGGGCATTCAAACGCCCATGGTTTTGAAAACTTTGAAATTAGGCATATCAATTTTACGTGGAGGTAATGTCAATATTCAGCAGAGAATGTTGAAACATTTGAAAGACAAAAAAGATGTTGGCTTTTTCACATCAATTGCTGGACTGATGAATTCCTGCTCGGTACTGGATCTTGATGCATTTGAACGGAATCAAAAAGCTGAAGGGCTTGGTGTTGGATCTGAGGGAACTGCTGGTGAAAAGAATATGCATGATGCTGAATTTACGTGTGCACTATTTCGCTTTATTCAACTGCTGTGTGAAGGCCACAATCTTGAGTTCCAAAATTATCTTCGAACTCAAGCAGGAAACACAACAACTGTCAATGTGATCATCATTACAGTTGATTATCTGTTGCGCCTTCAAGAATCAATGATGGACTTCTATTGGCACTATTCGAGTAAAGAAATTATTGACACCTCTGGCCAGGAAAACTTTTGTAAAGCCATTAATGTGGCAAAGCAAGTGTTCAGCACTCTGACTGAATCAATTCAAGGGCCATGTCAAGGTAACCAGCAAGCATTGGCCCACTCTCGATTATGGGATGCTGTGGGCGGTTTCCTGTTCCTGTTTGCCCATATGCAAGATAAATTGTCCAAAAACTCTAATCAATTGGAACTTCTAATTGAATTGCTTGACCTGCAAAAAGAAATGGTCGTAATGATGTTATCTATGCTGGAAGGTAACGTTGTGAATGGAACTATTGGTCGTCAAATGGTTGATACTTTAGTAGAGTCTGCCAGCAATGTTGAGGTAATCAAGTTTATATCCAAAAATTGTTACAGAAAGTTTCTAGGCTTTTCATTTACACTGAAATTTTGTCTCCTTCTCAGCTTATCTTGAAATTCTTCGACATGTTCTTGAAATTGAAAGAATTGACATCTTCAAGCACTTTTCAGGTAATTTTTTACTCGTAAAAAATTGTTTCATAATTATGTTAGATATTCGATCTAATTTTTTGGCACCTCCTTTATCAGGAAATCGATAAGAGAGGAATTGGTTGGGTGACGATGAAAGATTTCAAAAAAGCTATGGAACAACAGAAGAAATATACAGCTGATGAAATTGAATACATCATGAGCTGCTGTGAAGCTAATCACGATGGTCTGATCGACTATCATGAAGTAACAGAAAGGTTCCATGAGCCAGCTCGAGAAATTGGTTTCAATCTGGCTGTTCTTTTAACAAACCTCAGTGAACACATGCCATCTGATCCACGTCTTCAACGATTCTTGGAAATATCTTCCTCAGTATTGACCTACTTTGAACCATTCTTGGGCCGTATTGAGATCATGGGATCATCTAAGAGGGTCGAAAGAGTCTATTTCGAAATCAAAGAATCATCAATCAATCAATGGGAAAAACCTCAAATCAAAGAATCAAAACGAGCATTCTTCTATTCGATTGTAACTGAAGGAGGGGATAAAGAGAAACTAGAACTTTTTGTCAACTTTTGTGAAGATGCCATCTTTGAAATGCAACATGCTGCATCCATTTCGATGGAAGAAGATGAAGAGCCCAAAAAATCAGCTGAGTATCCGTTTATGGGTGATGATGAGAGGCCATCATCTCTACTAGATCCTATCAAGCGAGTGTTTAGATTTATATTCTCCGGAATATGGCAAATATTGAGTTTCATGACACCATCGAATATCAAGAAACAGATAAACTCTATCAAAGAGAAATCATTTGTCGAATTGGTACTTGGACTTTTTAAACTATTTTTCAAGACTATATTCTATTCTGGTTTCACATTTGTTTCGGTTACAAAATCAATTTTCCGTTTCATTTTACGATTGATGACTGGTGAACCAATCGCAGGTCCTATCGATGGTTCTGATGATGATGAGCCACAAAAAGCTCTGGTTAATATACCATCACCATTCTCATTACCGGAAACAGCCGCTCCACTTCCGATGGCAATATTGCCCATCGAAGCAACACCAAGTTCTCCTCCAGTTCATTCCACCGTTGATGGTAAAACTTCTGATCCACTGAGTGATGGTAAATCAGCTTCATTAACAGTTCCATCAGGCAAAGATGATGAAAAAATGGATGGAAAAATGATTCGAAAAGAGAGTCGCATTGAACGGGAATCATCTATTATCGGAGAGAAGAGAGGATCAAGTGATGATAAGAAGCTGAAAGATTCAATGTCAGATAAACGTAAAATGAGTGATAGAATTGAAACGACAAGAAAAATTGATCAACACAAGGATCAACAAATTGAAATTGAAGAAGATGAAATAGCAGAATCTCCAGAAAAATCAACAGAATCTACACCATTCTTTTCATCATTTAATTTGAGCAATTATGCCCATCGATTTATCTGCTTTTTGGCCAGAAATTTCTATACAATGAAGTATATTGCTCTTCTGATAGCTTTCATCATCAATTTCATTCTACTCTTCTATCGAGTCACCAATACACCAATCGGTGGAGATACGTTAGGCACCAGTCTGGGAATTGGTGGAATTTCTGATGATGGATCATCATCTGGTGATGATTCGGATTCTGGTGGTGAAGGGAATGAATCGGGAGAAAATGAAGATACCGAATTAGCCGAATGGGTGACAATAGAGGAAAGATTATTTTATTTAAGTCCTGTAATCAGAATATTAGCCCTTCTACACTCACTGTTGGCAGTGTTCATGTTGATTGGCTATTATCATCTTAAACTTCCATTGGCCATATTCAAGCGTGAAAAAGAGATATCTCGTTCCATGGAATTCGAAGGACTCTACATATCAGGAGAATCGAACAGTGATGATATTAAAGCTCATTGGGACAAATTGGTTATCAGTACTCCATCGTTTCCGGTTAATTATTGGGACAAGTTTGTTAAGAAACGTGTCCGTGAAACATACTCGGAACAATATGATTACGATCAAATTAGTAATCTATTAGGTATGGACAAAGGAGGTGTATCGAGTAAGCAAGGTGAAACCGGAGGATGGCTTAATTTTATTACCACAACAGACATCAAATATCAAATATGGAAAGCTGGTGTAACCATCACTGATAGCGTAAGTCTGAATATTTATATATTGAATATGTTGCGATTCTTCCAATCAACTCCATGAAACCTTCCAACTAGCCTATGTCCAACAAAACACTAGTTATTCTTCGAAATTCATAAATTTTCTCCCGATCCTAATCCAATTTCTCTCAATCTATTGGTTACAGACATTTTTGTACAATCTTTGGTATCTTTCATTCTCAATTTTTGGAAATTTCAATTACTTCTTCTTTGCTGCCCATCTGTTGGATATAGCTTTTGCAATCAAAACACTGAAAACCATTCTACAATCAGTAACTCATAATGGAAAACAAGTAAGTGGCTGGAAAAATTTCGTATCATGTGTTCCAAAATTCAATTAGATGATGAAAATTAACAAATTTTTCTCTTCATCTTCCTTTTTTCAGTTGGTTCTTACCGTTATGTTGCTCACAATCATTGTATATATTTATACTGTGATAGCATTTAATTTCTTCCGTAAATTTTATTCACAAGAAGGAGATGATGAGAATGAGCCAGACAAGCGATGTAATTCAATGTTAACCTGCTTCATTTTCCATATATACCAAGGAGTACGATCAGGAGGTGGAATTGGTGATGTTATCGAGCCACCGGATGGAGATGATTATGAAGTGTATCGAATTGTGTTCGATATAACTTTCTTCTTTTTCGTGATCATTATTTTGCTAGCCATCCTTCAAGGTTTGATCATCGATGCTTTCGGTGAATTGCGTAGCCAGCTTCAATCAGTGGTGGACGATATGGAGGCGAATTGTTTTATTTGTGGAATTGGAAAAGATTATTTTGATAAAACACCGCATGGTTTCGAAACACATGTGATGAAAGAGCATAATTTAGCAAATTATCTATTCTTCTTCATGCATCTGATCAACAAACCTGACACTGATTACACCGGACAAGAGACCTATGTTTGGGAACTTTATCAAAAACGTTGCTGGGACTTTTTCCCGGTTGGTGAATGTTTCCGAAAACAGTATGAAGATGAACTTTCAGGAGCAAATTGAAACCTTGACAAAATTTTATCCTGACATTCAGTTGATTAACTGGATAACAAATGATGCAATCAGATGAATTACATGAGAGACAAAAACAATCTGACGATTGTCAGAAATATATGTGTGAATAATACAATGCAATTGCATCGTGCAATATTGATGCATGGTCAATTTTTGATGCAATATCATAGTGTAAGAGAAAATTCCTGAAGATTATTCAATTTTGAGTTCCAGGAAACTTGTAAATTAATTAATTAATTTTATTCGAGAAAATATCAAATTTTATGACAGCTGTCCAAAATATTGATCAGAAGTCTTATCAAATTTTTTTGTTCGTTCACAACAGAAACAAGTTTATTATTATTATAATGAAAGTTCATCTTAATTAAGTTTAGCTAGATCTTATTCCAATTAGTAACCAAAAGATGGCTTTTTGGCAAAAAATAGGAACATAAATCAAGCAAATACTATACAAAGATGATAAGAGGTGAGATATAAGAATAATGAGATTGGACAAATAATTAATTTAAAAAATATGGGAGTTAAAGAGACAAAGGTATTCACTGAACTGAAGACTAGTAAACCTACTTTTGGTAACTAATTAAGTGGCAGAAATGGAAGTTTTGTGGTAAGATAGGAGAAGAAAATGAGGAGTAAGAATTAAATGGAGAGAAAGAGGGGAAACAGGCATTCCAGTAAGTGAGTTTGAAGAGTAGAGGGCTTAATGAGAAATTTTGTGTATTTCACACAGAAATAAAAGAATGGCTATGTCAAAATGAAGTAACTTATGTGGAATAAGAATTTGAACCAAGATTATGGTCGAAGTACTCGGGCATAAATATTGTTAAAGCTTCGACCGGAAATGATCAGGTTTTGTAGAAAGGCTCAGATTTAATCTTAGTATATCTTGCATCTGAGTTGATCACCGGACGATTAGCAAACTCTATCAAAGCAAGAGCGCCAAGAAGTTTCTCATTTTCATCTTTCACAGATACTGGAAGAATTTCATGAAGAATTTCTGGTCTCAATGAAGGTTGAGGTTCTTGCTTCAAATCAACTAGCTTCAACTCAATTGAAGGCTTTTTCTCAATTTCAGGAGGTTTCTTCTCGATGGGATCAGGTTGTTTTTTGATAGTTTGCTCTAGAGAATGCAATTCAACCTCAGGTGGTGTTAAAGGCTTGACCTCATGGATACTATTATCCTCACGCTTGATCCTTTTGGCTGAATTCTCTTGATTGTTTGCATTTTCTCTTGCTTGTAATTCCAATGCGGCTCTCTTCTTTTTCCAGATAGGCATTGCAATCTCTTCGCTGGGCTCATTTTTTGAACTGAAACTATCGTTAAGTATAGCATCCATGTCCAATCGACGTGGTGTTATTGTTCTCACTGAGCAATCACGAAGCCGCTTTCCCGATTGACGTTTCACTGTTCGATAATAATCGTTCAGCCAATCTACTATCTCTTGATTGGCATTAGTCATGGCAGAAATGCATCGAAGAATTGGAGGTGAGTTACACCGGTCTCTCGATACTCCGGATTCGGGATGATCAGAACATCGACGATTTGCGTGTGTAAAGCGATTATGGCATCCTGAAGAAAAGAAGAACGTGATTAAAATTGTGGAAGATTCTTGGCCAAACAAATGGGAAACATACCTTCATAGTTACAGACAAACGGTTTCTCGCCCGTGTGAAGTCTTTGGTGGGTTCTCAATTGTCCAGATTGAGCAAATCTTCGACCACAGTTGGGAAAATCACAGAAGTAAGGCCTTTCGCCGGTGTGAATTCGGATATGAGCTTGAAGTGATTTTTCTCGTGGAAATGTTCGCTTGCATATATTACACTTGATCGCGGACACTTCATCAATACTTGAGTTGATTAGGGTTGAAATTGTTTCCAATTTGGGTCGACCACGTTTCAGCTTGTTGGCACGATATTGATCACTGTTGTGGTGTTGATTCTCAGAATAATCATCACTAACAGGACTCAATTGGACTGTGGAGGCAACATCGTAAAGATTGAGTGAAGATTCCGATGAATCTCTTGGTCGATCATTTTCAGATGAATCGAAGCAAACACTATGTCCACTGCTATTGATTAAACCATGGTCCAAATAGTATACCGGTGAAGACATTGGTGATGAGGTCAATGGTAGTGATTCGATGTCCGATCCACATGCATATATGATGACACCTTCATTCCGTGTTTCAACCATACTTATTGAATCAAAATGTATATACTTTGATCACAATTTGAAACTTGAAAAACTCAGACACACAAATGATGATGCAGATTGATTCACACAAAAGTGGACAAGATTAATGAACTTGCAATACCAACACACACACATACACACTAATATACAACCACAGGCAAGATAAATTGATACAATTACAACACAAATCAAAATTTACACCACACAATACACCACAAAGTTATACATAAGTTTGGAACCACAAAGTGAACTATCAAAAGTATTCCCTAAAACAAATTAATCAGTAATGGTAGTTGCAGTGATTACAATTTAAAGAGAAAGAGAGAAAGTAGATGAAATATCCATGAAAGTTAAGATAATAATGATAATAATGATAATATCGGCGGGAATACCATTTAACCCAGAGTAAAAGAGAGAGAGAAAGATTAAAATACCGCCAAAAAATAATACATGGCATGAATCCATAGCATAGAGATGAGTTGAATACTGAGTAAGCTCAACAACAGTAACAACAAGGCATGCAAAAAGCCGCCTTTTCGATACCCGCGCGCGGGCTTATATATTGGCCTCTCTCTATGTAATGTGTGTTTACGCGCCCTGTTCACCAAACATTCACATTGTGTGCCTCATGTTTTGCCCGCTTAAACTTTAACACTCTGTACTGGTGTATATACATCTCCGTGGCAACATGTTTTCCATGTGGATCTCGGTTGTTGATGATGTTGATGTTTTGAGAGATGGTTAAATCATCAGGGAATTCATGATCAACATATGGTGATTATGAATGAAAGAGATTGAAGAGTTCCCTTTGGTGTTGTGTTCCTCTCGGGAGGTGTGTCTTGACCATTTATCAATGTTTAGGTTTATCAAACGATTGTGTTGATAATTGTTAATGATAATGATAATTGTCTAATTTTGTGTGTTTGTGAATAGAATAGATTCCATATTCTTTGTTGATAGTGTGTGGATGTGTTTGGAATTTTGATAGTTTGTTTGTGATCAGGTGTGTGATTAGATCATTGTTTGTTCATCATGGATGTGAAAATGAAAGCACCGAGAATAGAGGAAAGTGTACCTTCTAAAAGTAAAACTTATACATTGAAGGAACAAGAAGAGTTGAGGTTTCAAGTGTTGGGAAAAGAAAAGGTAAGGTAATCGTTCTGTCAGTGCATTTATCATTTCGTAAAATTGGTCTGGAAAATTTGAAAAAATTGATCAAGATATGTGCTCTATTGTTGTAGATTGATGTAGAACTTGTCTCTGGTTTGGCTGAACTTTTTGGAACTGAATTGATCATCGGAAAAAAGTATGAATTTTTTGGCGGTACCAAAGCGGCCATTTATACTTGGCATGGATGTACTATCAAAGTATCTGGGGTGTGTAGTACCACATACGTTCATGGAGACACTGAAATGGTATTCTATTCTAATGTTCATGGAGCTTTGGAAGTTCTTCGAGATAAAGCTAAAGATGATGGTGCTAGAGGACCGTTTGTTCTAGTTGTTGGTTCCTCAGAAACTGGAAAATCTACTCTATCTAGAATAATCTGTAATTATGCGGTGAGTTGTGAAATTTTATGGCCTTATAAACTTTTCAATGCCGATTGATGTCTAATCATTTCTAGGTTCGTAGAAGACGTCGTCCAGTTTTGGTTGATCTCAATGTTGCATCCAATAGTGTCGGTATTCCAGGTAGCATTGGAGTAAAGGTTTGTGTACTACCCTCGGATGTAGAAGAATACATTCTGCCACCAAATCAATTGACCCTGCATTTTGGATCTACATGTCCCGATGACAATATCACTTTTTATCACACATTGATTACAAGCGTCTCTCAGGCAGTTCAGGAAAAAATGAACACTGATCCTATAGTCAAAAGCTCGGGAGCCATAATCAATACTGGTAGTTGGGTAAGTTGAAACTTCAATCAATCAATTTTTAAATCGTAAATCGATTCTGATGAACAAATATTCATTCTCTCTTTCTTTCTCACTCTTCCAGGTTTCTACTGACGATGGATATGACTCATTGCTCTTCATTGCAAATGCATTCAATGTTAGTGTGGTCTTAGTTCTAGACGATCCACCTTTGGGTCTTCGTTTGATTAATGATTTTCCATCATCAGTGAAAGTAGTTCAAACTCCTAAAACGAAAGGAATGTTTCGAAAGGATGCTCGGTACAGGGAAGAATTCATTGAAGATCGTATCAAAAAGTATTTTTATGGTTGTCCCAAGTGGTCAAAAACTCATAAATTTTTTCCTCACATTTTTACCATTCGATTTCAAGATATCAAAATATATAAAGCTGACCTGATATCTGTACCCGTTTCATGTTTACCTATAGGCATGGAAGACAATGCACAGAAAGTGAAGTTAGATCCTATCGAGTTGACACCTGACTTGAACAGGCATCTCTTGGCTGTAAGTCACGCAACTACCCCACAAAAAGCTATCAGCTCAAATTTGATGGGTTTCATTTGTGTAACCCATGTTGATATGAAGAAAGAGATAATCAAAGTTTTAAGCCCTCTTCCGGCTCCTCTGCCACAAGGCAAGATTATCCTCTATTCTAACGTCCAATATGTAGACGCTGATTAATTTTTCATCTCGTAGTCACCCAAAAAGATTGTTTTATACTTATCATTTGTATTGTGAAATAAATTAAAAGAAAGTGAACAAGGTCTATCATAGTTTTTCCATTCAAATTACATTTTTTCCCAATTTTTATCACTTATCATTGGCCTCAAAACTCAATCATTCAAAATCAGAGGGTAAGATTTCAAATCACTTTGTGAAAAAAAGTTACAACTTCATGATTCATCCATCAAAAAATGGGAATAAAGTAGCCTAAGTTAATGAATACATAAATTTAATGAAAATAATTAAGCTCAATCGAAAGCTTCATCAAAAATTCATTCTGAGCATCAGATGCAGACCAGATCTTCTCCCTTTCAAGTCAGAATCGTGAAGTCAACAAACATCAGTAAACTGGCAGCACGTGGATACACATCACAAGTGTTTTGAGTGATCAGAGTTACATATTGATCGTGTTCAAATCATTGATTATCAATTAAATTGCCTGGTTTGTTATATTTATTATATCAATAATGCCACAAGGAAAGACAAAGAAGAAGCCTCAATTACCCGAGGGTGTAAAGAAAAAGGCTAATGTATCAAAGAAGAGTGAGAAAGTCCTGCATCAAGTTCGTAAAGGTAATCGAAACTCATCCTGATTCATTCAAATTGGTGTATCTAATAATTGTCTTATTGTCCTCTAATTTAATATCTAGGTGCTCCAGTGAAGCCAAAAATTAAGTCTATGGGAAAACAGGCGTTCAAGAATGTTGAAAAGATGATCAGACATAACATTGAGGAAGAAGTTCGAGCCAAAGCTGGGGATAAAGAAAAACAGAAGTGATCAAGAGAGTTTGTTTACATGTGTGTGTAATAACTTTTTCTTTCCAATATTTATTTTTGATACGTGGTGTAATAATGAACTCCATTGATGTGTAAGAAATTAGAAAATATATCGCAAATGAAATGAGAATTAAAGTGGGCGAAAAAATACCAAGATTCCTCCGATAAATCATCATCCAACATTATTGGTCCATGCGTGATCGAATAACTTGGCTCCAGCTGAGCTCTGTTATTGTTTTTTTCGTCTATGTTTGCATGAAAAATTGATCAGAGAGAAAATTTTCTCCCAATAAAATATCTTGAAATCGTATTTACTGAATTGCGTGCTATATAGATTACGGTAGCTGTCATGAGATCATTACGACAGTTGGAAATCATTCGGTGACTATTTGCTATTGATCTTCGTGATCTTGTCACAATTCAAGGGTTTAACTGGATTCAATTTTTCAATCACAATGTGATTAGTTCCAGTATTCCCTTTTAATGTTCACACAAGACAGTTCTAATTCGCTTCTTAGCGAAACATCTTTTGGACCAAATTACAAGTCAATTTTTGAATATTCATCTCTACCTACAAGTGAAAGTGAATTAGATAAGCCGCCAATTCGAGAAACATCTTTACAAGCTTTTATACGATTTTCGATTCTTACCTTGGCCATTATTGTAATACTTCTCACATTTCCTGTATCTTTATGGTTTTCAGTCAAGGTAAGAATCATCATGCTTGGAAACCCTAATCAACTATGATGAGTCTAATCTGAACACCTCCTTCCTCTCTCCATCTCAATAGCGAATAAAACCATTAGAACGATGTATAATATATCGACTTGGACGCAGACTTCCTCTCAAAGGACCTGGATTAGTGTTTGTCATACCATGTGTTGACATTATTGATTACGTCGATCTATCAACTCAAGATGTGATAGTATGCCAAAATGAACAGCTATTGACCAATGATGGTTCTCTCATCGAAATTATAAGTTTCAAGGTGGAAATATCCATATCAAACGCTGTGAGATCTTCAACTCATCTGCGAGATTCTCGATTCAATGTTGAACAATTCATCAAGCTGGCATTTGTCAATATGATCGGAGGCACTCATGTGGAAGATCTTGAACGAAAAGCTGATCTAGTCGTAAGAATGTTCATTGAGAATTGTAATCGCTACATAAATAGATGGGGCTGGTCAGCGACAGCATCTGAATTGTGAGTTTTTAATTGAAAGTATCCTGCTTTCATTTGGAGATACTAAATTCATTTTGAATCCAGGCCAAAGATTGTGGTAATGAATCGTGCCGAGCCGGTGAATGGAGTTCTAAAAGCTTTGAAAGGATACTTCGGAATAGGACCTGATATTCCACCGAACATGTCTCTACCAACACAAATGACTCAAATGAACACCACTGACCTTACACCGCGAGGAGATGAAGGAGACCTCGATGAAGCTCGTCTAGCCAAAGAATTGCAGATTCTTATCATGAATTTTCCTTACTTGGGGATGATAAATCAAAAAACGCTCAACATTATGGTATGCGTTGACGATCATTCGAAACAGATGTCCTTCGAACTCGAAGTGAGCTCACGTAAGTTTTGAACTCAGATTCTGGGATTCATGAATTAATGAAATCTTGTCAATTTTTGTTATGTTCAGAAACTATCAAGAAGATTGACGATCCCATGGTCAAGCCGGAAATTACCGTCAAAGCCAAGACTTGGAAACAGTTGGAGGAAGCGCTAAGAGAAAGAAATACATCTAAGGTCGAAATTATCACGAACTTTTGATCTTTATGTCCATTTTGATTCTCTGATTGGAGCATCATGGATATGATTATGCTGATATAGATTCTCTTACAGTGAGATGAGATTAACTGGATCATAGAATCATAGAATCTTAACTATATCAATCAATTTGCTTTCGAGCTTGAATATCGCCCAGAATAGTCAAAGAAGTCTACCTTCAAGTCCCAACTCGGAGCTAAAAATTGTGAAAATTTTCAATAAATGCAATAAGATTTTCTTATGATAAGAATGAAACTTTATTTTAACAAAACAAAAATTTTTTCGAAACATCATTTGAAAAGGATAGAAAAATGCCTAGATTTTTGGAGCATTAAAGACAAAACAAGAGCAGAATCCATACCTCACGAAAAAGCTTTTCTCTTCCATTGACAACCCGCCCTCACAGATTGTAAGGTCGAGGAAAAGGTCATCATGAAGACGAATTCTGAAAAAACGGCGTAACTCTATCAGATGTTGAGTTTCTTGCGGAAAATTTGAAAAATATTGTAATTTTTTAACCCCCAAGGATTTGTTGCGGAGGAGAAATTTGATACTTTTGATTTTCTAAATATTTACATTAATTGAAAATGGTCCCCCTTCTAATGATTAAAAATTGAAAAAAGACTTGAAATCATCATGTTGCAATACGCTCTAGAATGAATGGCTTGCTCATAATTTGTCTTGCAGTGTGATGGCAATTTCCCTAGCATTATGAATCAAGAAACTACGATGATTGCCCTTCATCACCTTGACGGCAACTTCACCATCAACGCTGGTGGAAAGGAAGTAGTCTCGAGGTAATCCATCAATTTTCATCACGTCTTCCTCGGCTCTAATCAAAATGGTGTTCTTATTTGTTTTCACCTTCTTGTTTTCGAAAGTGACGAGCATATTCGATTTAACAACAAATCCTTCCACAGCGAAAGTCAAATCAGCTGGATCACAGGCTGGACCACCGTTTTCAACATAAAGTTCAGCAGCTCGTCTCATACGTCCATCGCGATCTTTGATTTCGAGGAGCTCGGAGCGAGTCTTAACATAATCTACTGGCACCAATTGGGACAAGAAGACGACAAGAGCTTCTACTAGAGCTTCATCGGGATCCGACACTTTTGTTTTGGCTTTCCATACCTCACTTTGACGGTTGAACATGACAGGTGAACCGTCCAATAAAATGAGGTTATCTACGGAGGTTAAAGCGGCCATTTCGTAGGCAATACAACAGCCGAACGAATAGCCGACAAGATCGAGAGCTTCTTCAGGTTGATATTTACGAGCTTCTTGAATGTAGAAGACTGCTGTTTCTTCGAGTGTTTTGAACTGTTGACATTCTCGGGTCCAATTAAGTCCGATAACTGGTCGATTCATGAGCTTGGCAAGAGGAGCTAATAAGTTAAACGATCCTTCGATTGGTGGTAGGAAAAAGATAGGTTTGCCTTCATTAGCTTCGTTCAGACGCACATCAACTTTGCCGGGGATGTTTATCACGGGAATAGAAAGATCAGATCCGTCAGACGATGAGTCTTCCTTGATGGCTTGAGTGTTACCCATACTGATCTCCTTTACTTGTCGAACGGTCAAAGCGCGAACTTCAGCCATCGACAGGATCACATCGAAGTCACGTTCGAGAGTTTGCTTGACTTCTACACCCATCAAAGAGTCTAGTCCTAGTTCCGAGAGAGTTAGTGAAGGATGAATGGAGGCTGGATTCTTGACACCCATGATGTGAGCGATAGAGGTCAAGAGATCACCAGATTTTGTGGCAGTAACGGTTTGAGCTCTGGTGTCACGAATAAAACTGGAGCATACCGGGTAAGGAGATTGGAGGAATCGATCAAGGGTTGCCATACATGATGGAATACGTTGTGGAACAGAGCCACCGATCACAGTTTCATTTCCACCCATCTTTTCAATCACAACACCTACATCTCCAATAGCACCCCATTGAACGGCTTTTCCGGCAAGACCATCCTTATTACGAAGCTCACAGATGCGCTCCATAACAGAATTGGCGAAACCATAGTTAGATTGACCAGCGTTTCCTCGTCCACAAGAGATGGATGAGAAAACAACGAAGTGATCCAAGTCAGGGCATGCTTTTCGACTGATCTTGTCCAAATTGATTGTTCCGTTGATCTTGGGCTCGGCAACCTTGGCAAAAGATTCTGGGGTTTGATTTTCCAAGAAACCATCAACAAGGACCATGGCAAGATTGAAAATACCACCAACTGGTCCAAGCTTTTTAGCTTCATCGATAAGTTTCTTGGCACCCTCTTCGGTAGATGCGTTCACCTGAGAGATGACAACATTAACGCCAAGAGATTTGAGACGTTTCAAAGCCAAGAATTGATAGCCTTCTTTTGGACCACTTCGAGAGGTGAGCATAATCTTGCGAGCTCCTCGGTCATACATCCAGTGAGCTAATTCTAAGCCAAAACCTCCTAGACCACCAACAAGAATGTAAGATTTGTGTTGATGGAATACTGTTCTTGCGATGGCAGGAATTCGAATTGAGGTTGGTGGAGCAATTTGTTGAGGCTCCTCATCACGAACTTTGAGGATAACTTTACCGATATGTTTACCGGTGGCCATGAAACGGAATGCTGTCTCTGGCTCACTAGCATCGAAAATAGTTCTTACAAGAGGCTTGACGGCTCCAGATCGAATACCGTCTTTGATCAAACGAGCGACATATTGTTTTTGAGCACTCAGAGTGGATGCTGGAGCAGAGCCACCAGTGAAAAGAGCATCCAAAAGAATTCCGTGGAATCCAATGTTCTTCAAGAATGCAGCCATACCAATTGGATTGTTTTGTGACAGATCATATTTACCGATCTCCAAGAATCGACCATGTTGAGCTAAACATCGAATACTGGCATGAAGTTTCTCTTCAGCGAGAGAGTTGAGAACGACATCAACTCCTCGTCCTTTAGTTTCTCGAAGGACGTGCTGCTCGAATCCGGTTGTTCTTGAGTTGGCAATGTTTCGGTCTTTCAATTGTGGGAATTGTTTTTTGAGGAATTCTCGCTTGTCCGGAGTACCAACAGTGGTGAATACTTCACAACCCATGTTCAAACAGATGGAGATGGCAGCTTGGCCAACACCACCAGAACCAGAGTGTATAAGAACACTTTCACCAGGTTGGAGGTTTCCTCGGACGATCAACGAATAGTAGGCGGTTGAGTAACAGACAGGAACGGTAGCGGCATCCTCCATAGTCCAGTTGGCGGGAATTTCCCATAGGAAGTCAGGATCATCATGAACAATGGTTGTTGCGAGACCTTTGGCAGCAGTCATACCCATGACTCGGCGACCCTCAGCATCTCGTCCAGCGAATTCTAGACCAAGAATGCATTCTTGGAGAGCAAGATCACCAGGTAGAGCATCAGGTGGTAGTTTACCGGTAGCCAACATAATGTCTCGGAAGTTGAGCGGTGCATAGTATACTTGACAGAGTTGATGACTTTTCTTGGATTGATCATAATACTTATGATCAGCTTCAAACCAACGAAGGCTTGAAAGATCACCTCGAGTCATGACGTTGAGGAAAGCATGTTCAGCTTCCTTGTAGCCATATTCTTCCAAGTTTTTCATGGAGAAGTGTCGATAGGTTCCAAGCTGGCCATCTTCTCTCATTACATTGATCACCAAATCGTTTTTGAGTATTTCACTGTAGGGACTCTTGGTGAAGTCAACTTTGCTAGCAGAAGTTTGGAATAAACAGCGGATGTGATTGCCACCAGGCTCTTGTTTCAGACAATTAACTAGACCGATGAGGCCGTTTTCAGGAGATCCTTGAGAGATCAACCAAACGTTCTCACCTTTGGGCTTGGTCTCGAATTCTTTAACTTTTTTCTTTAGATCTTCAACCCATTTGTAGTTGAGAAGATCGACGTTCAAGATTGCTTGATTTGCTGCAGATTTTGATGAAGTTTTACGGAGCAAAAGTGTAACAGATGAAACGGAATCAGTTCTCTCACTAATAAGAGACATGTCGAAAGCTTTGCATTTCTCGATATATTGTTTGATGTTTTCATTAACTTTTTGATTTGCATTCTTGTTACCATGGATAATCATTTCTGGTGCAGTAAGAGCATTACGAAGAAGGATGAGAGCGAAACCATTTTCCTTAACTAGTGATTTAAGTGATTCTAGTACAGCAGTAGGAGCTGCTGGAGTAGCAGTTGGATCAAAGGCACTTGTATCCTTATAAATCACCAAATCAGCTCCAGCAACTTCTCCAGGAACATTTGGAGTGGTGAGACTCCATTGGACAGTTGTGACACTGGTTTCAGGTGGTAGATCATTGCCTAGAGCTTCTAGGGATGGATGAGCTAGTACATATTCGATGCGTGCTCCATTCAATTCTAGGTATGGTTTAACATGAGAGTCAAGAAGAGATGTGCTACCATTAATTTCAACAATTTTCAAATTGTTTGAGCAATTTTCAGCTACAAGATCGAGAGATGGTCGTAAAAGGCGTTCGCGTGAGTAGATATTAGCAAGCATATCTTTGGGTAAGTCACGAGTGAACTTGGGTATGCTTTTGTTAACCTTTTCGTCGAGAGATTTTCCAGTCTCTTGAGCAATTGAATTAAGAGCGTGAAGAAGAGCAAAATCGGTTGGTGGACCATTGAGATAGTGTTGAGTCATCTCTTCACTTGCTTCCTTGTAACCATTCATGACTTCACGTCCATCTTTACCTGCACCAGCGAGCAATTTCGAGGCAACAGTTGAACAGATTTGAAGATAATGGTCAAGTTCTTCCTTGTCAGTTTTGGTGAGAGCAGATTGTTCTTTGTTGGGTATGAATGTGTATTGCTCCATGATTGGATTTTGGGCCCCTTGGCGCCTTGGAGCTATGTTAGTTTTGAGACCTCGGAATTCGATTCCAGTGGTGCAAATAACATTGATTCGTCGGTCGTAAGCAACCTGGAACTCAGGGTTCTCTTCAACCTTGGACATGAGAAGTTTTGGATCACATCTAATTGATTGGAATCGAACAGGTAAAAACAGTGCTCGAGCATTTCGACCAAGTACACCGAGTTGAAGCATGGAATCAGCAAAACTGATCCAGTTTCCAGTCCATTTAAGAATACCTCGGCGACCATCATCAGTGGCATTTTGTATTCCTTGGAATGTTGGTCCATAATCATAACCTCGTACACGGAGTTCCTTATAAACATCTTTCGCTGAGAGAGTGATCACCTCAGGCTCATTTGAGGCATTCTTGAAGGTTTCTTCCAAAATGTGCCCCATCTTCATAACTGGTTCCTCAGGGACAATAGCGCGTCCAGTGGCTACGATAGCACCTCCTTCACTGATTGAAAATTCACCGCTAGTTTCCATCATACGGATAACAAACTTGACTTGTCCATTCTTTGGCAGGATGGTAGCTCTTTGAAGGACAACATTTTCAAATTCGACAGGAATCTTATCGTGGAATTGGCCCTTGATCTTTGCTAACATTTTCCATGCAAGCATAAGGTAACCAGTAGCAGGGAAGAGAACTCGTCCATCAATACAGTGTCCTCCAAGATATTGATCTTCACCTTCAGATAGATCGACTTTGACGACATAATCAGATGAACTACTTGGATTGAAATATTCAGGATATTGAGTTACGAGCCAACTTTGAGTATGGTCCCAAGCGATGAGGGATCCAAGAGATTGGGTTCCTCGAGGAACAGGGAATTCCACTTTTGGATATAGATTCTCAATTTGTGGGTTGAGGCCTAGAGTGTAAAGTTTGGCAAGATTTTGAAGGAAATAGTCGAGATTTTCATTGTTTCCATTTCGTTTCATTAGACCAACGTAAACCATCTCAGATCCGAGAGATCGCTTGAGAATGGCTTGAAGGAGAGTATGAGGAGCAAATTCGACGAGGATTGCATTTTTCGGGACAAACTTAAGAGCTTCTTGGAAAAGCACAGGTGATACCAAGTTATTTACATAATACTCTGGTGCTGAATATTTGCATGAGTCATCATTCCATCGTTCTTCTGGTACAGAAGAACTTATCCATTTTGATGATCGAAGTTTTGGTGGGTTGAGGACATCCTTGAGTTTCTCACGGAGATCTGGTCCGATAGGACCAACGAATGGACTGTGGAAGGCGATATCACAAGATTTTACCTCACGAGCGAAGATGTTTTCAGCTTTCAATTCACCGACAAACTTTTTGACAACGTCGAATGGACCGGAGATGGTGGTTGAATCCTCTGAGTTGTGACAAGCACAGACAACATCAGCAGGAGCTCGCTTAGCACACTCTTCCCAGCCGAGACCAACGGCAGCCATCAGACCCTTTTTGTGGTGCTTGTAACTGTCTACACATTTACCTCGCCAGTAGGCAGAGAGCATCATTTGACGACGATCGAAGCATCCATCAGCGTAAGCACAACCTAATTCGCCGACAGAGTGACCAACAATGCCATCGGGCTCAATACCGCAGGCTCGAACAACGTCAACCAGACCGATTTGAACAGCAGCGATGGTTACGAAAGGAGCGATAATGTTGTCTAAAGCGCTCTCATCTTCCTCCATGAGGAGGTACATAAGATCGACGCCGAAAGGCTTAACGATTGCAGCACATTCATGGATTGCATCAGCGAAAATTTTTAATGGCATCATGGCTTTAGCCATAGCAGTCCATTGACTTCCCATACCTGAGAAGACGAACCAGAGTGGCCTTTTCTCAGGAACTCGAACTACTTCACGGAAATAAGTTTCATCTTCAGCCTTATCTTTCATGATCATGTATCCTCGGTGGTTCATTCCAGTTGTACCTGGAACTTTGGATACTTCACTAACTAAAGCGAGGAATTCTCGAGAAACACGAGATGGATTTTTCTCGATAAAATCGAAGAAAGAGTTAACACTTTGTTCAGTACGACCACACATTGTTACAACTCGTGGAACAGCATCATAGATCTTGAATGATTCGCCAGTGAATTCTTTGTCATTGCCCTTGACCAATGCATGGACATTGACACCACCAAAACCGAATGAGTTGACAGCGGCAATGCCACCAGGGAATGGGGTATTCTCAAGAACAGGCTTAATTTTTCCTTCTTTCAGAGGGAGAATAGAAGGATTGGGAGTATTAAAGTGAAGGTTCGCTGGGATACATTTGTTTTCAAAAGCGATCAGAACTTTGGCCAACGAACAGAGACCAGATGCTGGTTCAGTATGGCCCATATTTGATTTCACACCACCGATGAGTAGTGGCTCAGTTCGACCCTTACAGTAGACTTGAGTGATGGCATCGATTTCTATTGGATCACCCAGCTTTGTTCCTGTGCCATGAGCTTCGACAAAATGAACTTCGAGCGGGTTTACTCCAGCTTCTTGGAGAACTTCTTCCATGAGTTCGCGTTGAGCATCGCCTGATGGATGGGTGATTCCTTCTTTCTTGTAGCCATCAGTGTTGGTTTTTGTGTGAACTACTGTGGCATAGATACGTTTAGCATCTGATTTCTTTTGTAGAAAAATGACAGAGCAAGCTTCTGATCGAACATAACCATCAGCAGTGGCATCCATGTGTTTACATTTTCCTTCGGGTGAAAGCATATTAAGCTTGTGGAATTGAAGAGCAGATACTGGACGTAAGCAAATGCTTACACCACCAACGATTGCTTGATCACATTGGCCGGATCGGAGACCAAGAATGGCTTGCTGGAAAGCGAGAAAACTAGATGAACAAGCAGTGTCCATAGCGTAACTAGGACCCTGAAAATCGAAGGTGTACGAAATTCGATTGGCGAACATAGAACGAGAGCATCCGGTGAGGGCATATCCGGATACTTTCGATACATCTTGTGCCAAACCTTCTTCCACTTCGGATACAGAGGCACCAACGTAAACACCAGTTCGGGTGCCACGAAGAGTGTATGGATTAACTCCAGCATCACATAGAGCTTCGTAAGTCAATTCGAGTAGCATACGAGCTTGAGGGTCCATCAAATTGGCTTGTTTACCATGGACACCGAAGAATTGAGCGTCGAATTTGCTGAGATCTTTGATCTTACCCGCTCGAGTGGGTAGACCGTATAAACCTATTCACAATGCACATAAAAAGTAGAGTATAAGATATCTTGACTGATGGAGCAAGAAAATAGGGAACTGCGATGGAATAATGTTCATGAAACTTACCCATTGGCCAACGGCGATCATCTTCGGTGATCATATCAACATTATCAAAAAGATTTTTGGCAAGTTCATCGATGTTATCTGACTCTGCAAAACGGCCACTAACACCACTAATAACAATGTCTTCATTCATTTCCCATTTACCATCCATGGGTGATTTAGAGGTATCTTTGATGCCCGGCATCTTGATCAGTTGTTTAATTTGTTCGATAATTTATGAATATATCTTGAGTCTTGAAGGGGGGATGATGTTTCACAACTATAACTTTTCTAAAAAATATTATGTTCGGGAACAAAGGAGAAAAAAGAAGAACAAGATGGAAAAATCAGTCGAAGTCGAAGTAAGCCACGATTTTTAGGTCTCAAAACGAATTATGCTGCATAATCATTAGGGATAGGTTAAGAAATTCAACATTTCAGCACCCGAAAAAATTGACTGAAACAGAAAAAGTCAGCGATCATTGAACGTTGGATCGTGTATGTGCGTTCATTTCACGGCAGTTCAAGTTGAACAAAAATGCGAACAAACAAGTGAACAAACGAACACACAATCGGGCAGAGTGGGGAAGAGAGAGAGAGAAAAGGAGGAGAGATGCCAGTAGAAGGAGTTGATTGACGAAGGCAATCAGGCTTAAGTAAGCAATGAATACGAATCAAATTTGATCAACGTTTCTACGACATACGAATGAGAGAGAAAAAGAAGCAAAAGAAATCGAGTTGTCGAACTGGTATCATGCTTCAACATGGATGATGATCGTCGCTTTCAGATTCTCATTCAAATCGGCTAAGGCCAGGTCATTTCAAGGTTCATTTGATAGCATCAAGGTAGCCTTGGATGATATTATTGGCCATCAAAGATCTTCCGATAAAATAATGGCCCCAATATATATTAATGGAATAATATGAACATTCGAATCGAAAGCTACATGGGACATTTGGAAAGAGAACTAGGCCTCATGAAAAGTAAAAATTAGCCAAAGTGGTCAGTTAAAGATTTTTGATCTTATGTTGTTCTGCAACTTTAGTATGGGTTTTTCCGGGAGAAGTGAGAATCTTGAAAATTGCATGGAGGAATCTTGATTTCATGCAGAGCTGTTTTCAGCTTTGTTTCTCATTTCCATTTCGAAGAGAGGCCGATCATTTGGAAAATTACCCAAAGTCAAATGAATTACATGGCAGCATCAAAATTAAATGGGAAGATAAATTTTTTCAAAATTTACGCGAAAATTTTCTCGCTCCTGGTTCGGACTTTTTTGTGCAACTAAATGGAAGAGAAAATGTTTCCATTCGATGTGAAATCTGGGAATTAAATTCTCGATAAATGTCAAATAGATAAACTCAGCTCATGAGAAATGGATGGTGAAACTATTCAGCTGATTTCATGGTCGCAATAAAGAGTGATAGAGATTGATAGATATCAGGAAATAATTATCAGAAAACATGGAAGATATTGGCAAAAGAAGGAACATTCGAGTATCCAAACTGGACATAATTGCTGTCATATGTATTTAGCAACAGTTTTCCAATTTGAGGTGATTTTTTTTTTGGAGCCGAGGTCAACAAGCAGTCCATTCATGCTTCGATTTTCGGAAGTATCGAGATAGATTGATAAACTGTTCCATGATGTAAAGATGTAAGTGTGTCAAGCGTCTGAGGGAATCATTAGCAAAATTTATAAGTATTGTCATCCTTGAGCAGGATCAATACGAGAGTGGAGAGAAAGGAAGAGAGAGAGAGAACGATATGGAGGATAAAACAAATGGATAACTTTTCTAAAATCAATTATAATTCTACAGATAATTTTCTCATACAATCAGACGAATTTTTGAACCAAAACAAGGAGAAGATTTTTCCGTTCCTCACTGAGGGAATATCAGACTTGACTGAATATCGTGACTGTGTCTCCATGATATGGAATGGATATGAAATCTTTTACTCATTGATGACTACCTATTTCATGGCAATCATCAACATAACAATAACATCTCAATGGTTACGATGAACCGAAAAGAAGGGGTGGAAAAAAATAGGATCAAGAAGAATTAGGAGGAGGAGGCAGTATGGATGTGTAAGAGAGTGAAACAACCGAAACCGAAATGAAAATGTCTATCTCGCATGAAAGATAGAAGTTCAATAGATCGGAAAATTGTTTTCAGTGAATTCTTTCCCTCATACTACCTCATACTAATACTATCACAACTACTACGATAATGTTACAACGAACTGAAGTACTCAAAGTTGGTTTGGAGGAAATATCTGCGAAAAATAAGAACAAAAATGCACCAAGAAGCAGGAAAAACGTCGGGAAAAAGGATCAAATCAAGTAGGCTAAACATGAGCAATGAGTTGAAGAGTGGAAGAAGAAGAGAAAAACTAACCAATGCAAAAAATTGACTCTCATCGAAAGATTCTGGTTACAAGATAGCCCTGAAGATAAATGTAATCAAGTGCAAGACGTCATTCATTAAAAATTCAACCATTTTCACAATAATCAAAACAAGTGCATTAAGAAGAGTAAGTTAAGATTTTGTGCAGGCATTTAAGGTAGAGAGGATGTAAATCAGTAAATTGCTCAAGTTTTATCGAAAAATATGTTTGTGTGTGTGTATGTGAGAAAAACAGTTCACCCCCAATCGAGGGTTATGAACAGGAGAAGAATTGTAAAAGATGAATGAAGTGGTATGAAGAGCTGTCGAAAGAGAGGGGGAGAAAAAGAAAGAGAGATGTATTGGAGAAATTCGGATCACTTGATTCATCGTAAGATCGATGATCCATGAATCTTCTGTTTTCTCATGTGCCACCAAAAGTTGATCATATCAAGAATGCTCAACACCACGATGTTATGGCCTAAATCGATTGAATTCACTGAATTTACTCATTCACAAGCGCGCGCTTCCAAACATTGAAACAGCTGCCGAACATAGATTAAGCGGGAATAGAGTATGATTAAGTGAGAGGTAGTATTGGCACCGAAGTGGATCGCTTGGTGACAAATTTGGCTGTCAATCGAGCTTTTGAGCTGTCTTCAGGAATTTTTTTTCTCACTTTATCGACTTCACTGGAATGTTCTAACAGGAGAACAAAAGGAAGAAGAGAAAAGAAACTGGATTTTTGATCATTTGAATGTTTCAAATCTGATACAATCTTCCGAGGGGAATCTCGCTTGTTTGGAGTTAATCGTCATACATTACAAGCGTAGAGAAGAGAAAGTTCTCGTCTATTTTATTCAAGCGCCTAGAGGCGAAGCTGCTAATGATGATGATAAACTATCTAATTTCCTCTTTCTCTCTTTCTCTCTTTCTCTCTTTCTCTCTTTCTCTCTTTCTCTCTTTCTCTCTTTCTCTCTCTCATTCAAACAGCCAATCAGACAGGTATATTAGATATGTATCGAAAGTACATGTATGAAGCTATCGAATGACAGACTTTCCTGGATCAAACTTATCTCTGACCATCGATGAAGGAAGACGGAAGAAAGACAAAGATGGTGTAAATGAGGGCAAGGTTGACGGTAGTTATGAAGACTCTTGCCGCTGTTGATGTTGTTGTTATTGTTATTGCTACAAAAGCTGTCATCACAATTACAATAGAAATGTGTGAGAAAGTGAAGAAAAAATGAGGGAAACCCTACTGAAATGAAGCTGAGTTATGACCAACGACAATCAACTGATAGACAAGAAGAGAATGGTAGAAGGAGGAGGCATTTAAAAATTCAAGAGAGAGAGAGAGAAAGAGAGAGAGAGAAAGGAGGAAAAATCACTCAGAAAAAAGGCGATCAAAACAATCAAGTAAAGATAATACGTCCTGTTATGAAGCTTAGCTAATAAACGGAGTAATGAGCAGGCTAATTTTCCAGGAGAAAATATATTCTAATGTCAAGTGTAAAGCTGTCTTGCGGAGGATGGATATATGAATGGATGTTTTCTCAAGTTGATTGAGTGAACGTTCGTTATTGCGAGTGCGAGTGCGAATGCCATAAAGGTGCTCGAAAGAAGAGTGAGGGAGAGAGAGAATATAGTAGAGTTTACCTAAAGCAGCCTCAAGTCAACTAAAAATGATGAAAAATGCTAAAATGCTCGAATACTGAACCCAAACAGTCCAAACAAGCAGCCAGGCCACGGAACAGGTCATTTCATAAACATTGATTAGTGTAGCCAAGCAAGAGTAAAAGTAAAAGTAAAAGTAAAAGAATAATAATATGATGATGGACGAAAGCTAGCGATTTTCGTGAAGTTCACGGTCTTTTTGACTCCTCAGTTTTCCTGTTCGAAATTCTCAAATCATAAATGAAAGAAAGAAAAGTCAAGTAATCAGCATGATATTTCGTCGATGATGATGGGCTCAAGGAGGGGAGGGAGGGAGTGAAAAAGAGAGAGAGAGAGGGGGGGAAGAGGAGGAGGAAAACATGGAATAAAGAGTTAAAGAGAAAGTCAATATATCATCTTCCCGTTTCCTCTTCGATAGTACCTGAAATTCAATGCATCAGGCAACTGACACCACATCACATCACATCATACTACATCGCACTTCATCATTCGATAAGTAGAGTTTGAGTATCGATTCGACGTAGTAGCTGACGTTCTTTTATACCCAATGATTCTGATTAATTTTTTTTCTCTCTCCCCCGCTTTCGATCAGATGATGAAGGCATGGAAAAGCAATATTGAGCCGGCAAATGATCAGTCATAATTTTTTTTCTCTCGAGAAGTCAGTGAAAATGTGGCATAGTGATTGTTCTGGTGACACAAGTCACCATAACAGCAGACGTTCATATCCTTTCAAGATATTTTTATCCCACAACACATCGTTAAATAGTGAGATGATGTTGATGTTGTGTAGTCATTGAGAAAAGCAGCACAGAATGAGAGTATGGTAAGAATGTCGAATGTTGAAAGCAGAGTGTAAAATAATCCAATAAAAAAAGAGCGAAATAATCGAGAGAAACATGACAGCAGCTCAACTCACCGGTTCACGAATTCAGTAGAAAGATGAATACACAACAACAATTCACAATTATTATTATGATCCGGAAAAAAAGCACAACATGAAAAATTGGACAATAAACAAGCAAGAAAAAAGATGTGTAATTGATTTACAAATCAAAAAATTGGCCTTTTACAATGAATTGACCTAAGATGCAATACGAGAGCACTTTTTCTCTTCCACTCACAGATAAATGATACACACACACACTGTTGGCTCAACACTTTTCTCTTCTTCAATATAAATGCTCTCTCTCTCTCTCATATTATTACTTTCTCTCTCTTTCACTTTCTCTCTCTCTCCCCCCTTTCGAGTGAGCTTCTTTTCTCTTTTTTTCATCATCGAAAGATCTGAGCTGTTTCATAGCCAATCATACAGCTCACTCTTCATGCTGCTTTCCCCTCTTCTCGTGAATCCCATTCCATTTCTCTGTATACATGAAACCACATTCATGAGAGAGAGAGAGAGTCTCTCTTAGTGTTTTTTAACACTTTTTCCCTTTTTCTTTCTCTCTCTCTTTCTCTCTCTCTTTCTCTCTCTCTCTCTCTCTCTTCGTCCATGGGGTGAGAGTGAGAAAGAGGAAGAGAGAGAGAGAAAGTAAAAAGTGAGCATCTACTCTCCATCTCGGATGAGATCCAACTTAGCCAATCACAAGTGACTAGACTCTGACGAGGCTCAGCCTCTTCTCGGTGGAACCGACAACTTTTCATGATCATGATCATCAACCGCACACACTGAAAATAGTGGCATGAATCGCGACGATGCTTGTGATCATGGACTAGCCGACATCGAGTAGTAGCAACCCAGATAGATGCATGTACAAGTATTTCGATTATGAAGATTTCCATCAATTATCTATCTTTCATCATCATCATCATCTGATTGCATTCTTGACTTCTCCCAACTGTATACACTACACGAGGCTCTTCATGATCATCTTTTCTCTCTTCATTTTTCGAATGGATAAGCTAATATCTTTCCATCTGTATCTATCCGCTGAGAGGATAATGCCAAAGAGAGACAGAGAGAGAGAGAGAGAGAGAGAGAGAGAGCGACTATGGAAAGAAAAATCGACTGACCTTGGAGTTGCGTTTAGTTAAGGAATCATTCAGGGAGGTCATCCGATGTTCTACCTTGTTCATGCCCGATGGCGATACCAGCCTGTTCACGTGACCAGAGCACATGCAATGTGGTGAATCGAGTGAGTGAATCCAACAATGAGTGATGCAATGTAGTACGTATTGGATACATTCTAGCTAGTGTGATCATTCACATGTCTGGTTTTGAGAGCAAAAAAGAGAGAGAGAGAGAGAGAGAGAAAGTGAAAAGAAAGAAAGTTATTTTTCAAGATGCCGATGAAATGAGAGCAATTTTCCCCAGAAGTTTGCTATCTGCTAACGGATAGTGGAAAGAAGAAGTATTTGTGGGAAATTTTTGGGTTTGGCCTTTTGGGTCCACATGTGGACGTCCTATGACAACAACAAAAACATTACAATTTTACGCTGCAATGTGAGATAAGAGAGAAAGAGAGAGAGAAAGAGAGAGAGAGAGAGAGAGAGAGAGAGAGAGAGAGAGAGAGAGAGAGAGAGAGAGAGAG